>CAUYLG010002849.1:0-80641 GCA_963573385.1 Cacajao melanocephalus
TCTAATCTTGCCTTCTCGTTTGATTTCATTGAGTTCATCTTCGACCTCTGATATCCTTTCTTCTGCTTGGTCAATTCGGCTGTTGAAACTTGTGCATGCTTCGCGAAGTTCTCGTGTTGTGTTTTTTAGTTCCATCAATTCCTTTATATTCCTCTCTAAGGTGTCCATTCTCATTAGCATTTCATTAAATCTTCTTTCAAGGTTCTTAATTTCTTTGCATTGGGTTAGTACATATTCTTTTAGCTCACAGAAGTTTCTTATTATCAACCTTCTGAAGCCTGATTCTGTCAGTTCATCACACTCATTCTCCGTCAGGCCTTGTTCTCTTGCTGATGAGGAGCTGCGATCCCCTGTAGGAGGAGAGGCATTCTGATTTTGGGTGTTCTCAGCCTTTTTGCACTGGTTTCTTCCCATTTTTGTGGATTTATCAACCTGTCGTCTTTGTAATTGCCGACTTTGGGATTGGGTCTGAGTGAACGTCTGGCTTGTTGGTGATGAAGTTTTTTCTGTTTCTTAGTTTTCCTTTGGCAGACGCCCCTTCCCCACAGAGCTAGGCCTTCCCGGGTTCAGCTGTGCTTACTGTGAAACTCTCAGTCCTCAGTGCTTCCAATTGCTGTTCTCTTTGTGGGGATGCGACCAGCTGAGCCCGACACAAAGGTCACCCAGTCCCGTATATTCTGCACTGAGAAGTGCCACACCGGGTCGCCGGCAAAACAGCCGCGCTGGCCGAAAGAGTTGCGCTGGCGACCCGTGTGACTCCTCCGCTGGGTATCTCCCAGTTTGTGGGCAACAGAAATTCGTCTGAAATTGTGGCGTCCACTTGCTCTCTGTACTTTCACTGGGAGCTACAATCCTGAGCTGCTGCCAATCGGCCATCTTGGATCTCTCTCCCATATTTTCTTTATCTAGTCTACTAGATATTGATGGGCACCTAAGTTAATTTCATATCTTTGCTATTGTGACCAGTGCTGCAATGATCATATGAGTGCAATTGTCTTTATGGTAGAACGATTTATATTCCTTTTGGTATATAACCAATAATGGGATTGCCAGGTCAAATGGTAATTCTCCTTTGAGTGCTTTGAGAAATCACCCAACTGCTTTCCACAGTGGCTGAACTAATTTGCATTCCCACCAGCAGTGTATAAGCATTCCTTTTTTCTCTAAAACCTTGCCAGCATCTATTATTTTTTGACTTTTTATTGATAACCATTCTGACTGGTGTGAGATGGTATCTCATGGTGGTTTTGATTTGCATTTGTCTAGTGATTAGTGATGTTGAGCATTTTTTCATATGCTTGTTGGTCACATGTATATCATCTTTTGAGAAGTATCTGTTCATGTAGAGACAGTGTTGATGGTCACAACTGGAGCTGGTTTGGGGATGTTTGCATCTAGTGAGTAGAGGGCAGGGGTGCTACTAAATCCTGCAATGCACAGAACAGTCCCCTATAACAGACAGTTATCCAGCCCAAATGTCAGTAGTGCTGAGGTTGAGAAACCCCACTTTAAGTCTTCACTCATATCTGCTATTACATCACAATTGTAAAATCAACACAAGTTTACAAACTGCATATAAATAAAACAATAAAAAACACTGAAATTCAAAGTTACAATGTTAACGGAAAGTTAAGGATGGAGTTATTTTACTGAAATTAAATTCTTGCTCAAAATACAAGTGTGGCCCTGACTACTTTGGTGCGTTTTTCAGTTTGTTGTATCTAAACTCCATAAACTGGAGGATAACTCACATGTCTTAATACGTCTCTCTACACAAGCTACCAGAAAATTAGAAAATGGTTGTTCCTAGGGCACGCATCAGGATTTTGTTGTCTTTTACTTTGCACCAATATATTTTTCATCTAAAGTCTACCATTATTTTTTTTTTCATTAACCCACATCAGTTGAAGCTATGTTCATTGGTGCCAATATGTTCATAAATGCAATTGCAAAGGAGGGAGTGCCTTATGACCCTATGGCAATATTTAGTCCTTCAGATATATTTTTAAGATATCATAGAAATTAAGGTAGGATATTTAAACAAAATGCAGAAGACTCATAGAACCTTTAGAATCTATCCTTGGAGTTCTATGAGAGAAACAATGTTCTGGTGTTTGGTGGAAAACGGGAATAGCCCCTAGTTTCTCCCCACGGTTGGTGATGGAAATGCAGAAAGCTTCCACTGTAGACAGAAGGTTTTGATAATGGACAAATACAGCTTTCTTTTTGGCTGTAATTTTTTTTAATGCCTAAAAGATAAAAAAAAAAAGGTCTTTCTAATAAAATCTTTATCCCCAAGCAGTACACAGCAGGGAGTTCTTATGTATTCCAATCAACATGTTTTCCTTTCTCAGCTATGGCTCTCTAGATGAACTACTCTTGTAATAGAAAGGTAGATAACACATGAGGTTTTTCTCTGCATGAGAAAGATTTGTTTAGTTTCCTCCTTTTTCCTCTGACTGGGGAGGTATGTAAGCTTCTAAAGGCTGAGGAGTTTTCTCTGTACAGACCTGCTTTGCCAAGGGCTGTATTCCAAATTCCATGAGAACAATGCAAACCTCATTCCTGTATCTAATAACACATTCAACTGACCATATCAATCACAAATCTTATATTGCTTTTTATTTTGTTCACGTGTTAGCACCTTTTTGCAAATCTGAAACAATTATGAAACCATTTAAAAACAATAATGCTTAAATGCGAATACTTAAATGTTATTAAACTGTAAGCATCTTGCTGAATTATTTCCTTATGGTTAATTACTTCATTTCTTTATAGCCAGCCATGATGGATTGCCAGTTACGGTTGTTTCCTACTTGGTAAGGAAATATGGTTACATGCTTTGAAACTGCTCGGGATACCCACAACAACTTTCAAAATAGTCTCATAGCATTTGTTTGGTTTTTGTGGGGAGCCCTTCTTTTTAATTTGGTTTTTATTTTTAAATAAATATTTAGCTACTGTGATTTTGATGAAAAGCTCTTTACTGGCTTAATGAAGAATTTTTATGGATCTATATAACATCAGTGTCTTAATTACTACAAATGGATAATAAACCCTTTCTCATATATGAGAATGGGAAACACACAGAGTGAGCACCATTAGGAACAATTGGATTTTTCACTTGATAATTCAGTTAAAAAAAAAAAAGTAAATACTGCAAATAACAGCCCAAGGGGAAGCCTCTGTAGCGCCACCAGAAACCATAGAGCATAACTAATTCTTACAGCGATTTTCTCCGTGTTTTTCGGGCTGTGACAAAAGCAAAATATAAATTCATGCAGGGAATGAAATAGTTGTTCATTTGGTGGGTGCTAATTAATTTCTCTCTGTACACTGGAGACATTTAATTCCTCATCATAACAGTTTCTTGAATTTAGGAAAATGCCCAGAGAGGAATATATGGCTCTAGGCAAGGAGCCACAGTATACCAGGAGTATTGAAGATTCTTAAGATGTGTGAATGGCTTTAAGGAATTCATTTGGTTTTAGAAACTCACTTCTTGCTCATTCATATTGGCCTATGTCTGGTTACCAAAAAGCCAATCAGAAAATAGTCTCAGAGAGGTAGTAGTTTCACTACTTCACATAAGAAAATGAAGAACTGTTTAGTAGATCTTGAACGAATTACTGAAATATCTCACTCTTAATAATTTCCTAAGCAGAGATTTTTCAAACTAGAGTGTTCCCAAAAACATCCTGAAAATGAGGCAAAATGCAGATATGGGGGCTCTGCTCTGTGAAAGTGATTCGGTAGTTTTGGGTAGGGTTCAGGGCTCTTTGATTGGTAACTACCACATACACGGAAACACATTTTGAAAACACTGACTTCTTTTGGTAGATTACATATTCCCCTTGACATTGCTCCTCTTCTTTTGGTTTTATTGTTTTTCTACTATGTAAAAGTATTTAATTTTTCTTACTTCCTAATCAGGTGGGCCCTATACTGTCTGAGTCCTCCAAGGGCTTTGTTCAAAATGCCAGATGAGAGCCTTAGGCATCGCTGAACATAGACAAAGCTGACGGGGTGGACCTAAAGTCTGGGATGCCTTGACTGTGAGAGGGTGGGTTGGTAGACCCTTGAGAATAACTCCATTAGAACTTGGACCTCTTGAGATTTCTTGGGAGTCTTTTCATTGCACTGAAACTCCTGGCAGAATAAACCTGTTCTATGAGGCCAGTCAGAAAATAGTCTCAGAGAGGTAGTATAGTTTCACTACTACACTGAATGAACAACTGTTTCATTCCCTGCATGAATTTATATTTTGCCTGTCATGGCCCAAAAAAGATAGAAAAAATATCTGTAAAAGCATTAAGATGTCTGCTTAATTTAATATTTCAAATTTCAAATTTGAAATATTAAAGTCTGCTTATATGTAGAAGCATGTTTTTTTCCTCTTCTTGGCCATCCAGTGTGTTCAGAGTCTTTATATTATAGCATCCCAGAGATCATTCTAGAACTGGAATGACAACAGTTTGCAAACATCGAGTACCTAACTGTTTCTCTACCTTTTTCATAGCTCTGATTTGAATTGAGGTAGGGGCCTAAAGTCTCTAAGGCCTAGGTTTGAAGAAAGATTGTGTTCCCAGCTCCAAAAACATAATTTGTAGGTTTCTTCTCATAAGATTTGGGGCCTGTATTTACAGTGATATTTGATTAAAGATAAAGATTTGGCCAGGCACGGTGGCTCACCCCTGTAATCCCAGCACTTTGGGAGGCCGAGGCAGGTGAATCATGAGGCCAAGAGATCGGGACCATACTGGCCAACATGGTGAAACTCCATCTCTACTAAAAAATACAAAAATTAGCTGGGCGTATTGGCGCACACCTGTAGTCCCAGCTACTAGGGAGGCTGAGACAGGAGAATCGCTTGAACCTGGGAGGTGGAGGTTGCAGTGAGCCAAGATCGAGCCACTGCACTCCAGCCTGGCGATAGAGTGAGACTCCATCTCAAAAAAAAAAAAAAAGATAAAGATTAAAAATTTAATTGGGATTTAGCATCTATTTCCAATAGCATAATGCATTTCCTTTGCTCTGTACTTTGCTCCCCTCTGTGCCCTAACCTCATTTAAAAATTCTCAGTGTTCTATGGTGCCTTATTTATTTTCAAACGAACTGATTGTCAAACCAGAACATTATCTTTTTCTATTTCAATTCCAGAACCTATGAAGTTGTTCCATTTTTCCCACCATATCTAACCCAAGGGGACACTAAAATCATATATAATTCCTATATTTTACTTATGAGGTCAAAAATTAAGGTTTTCATTTTGATTCAAAAAGTAACACATTTTTGAGTTTTATAAGATTAAGAAAGTGCAAAGGAGAAAATGAATATTGCTCAGTTCTACTTCCCTCAGAAAATTCAGTTAATATTTTGGCACAGTTGACTGTTAATCTTCTGAACTTAGACTTTGTTCAAGAGCTTACATTTCACAGCACTCCCTCTTAGAACATGGTTGACAACACCTGATCTATATAGCCACACTTTGCCTTTCTTTTGGAGCACCTCTTAAGGGGAGAAAGAACTGCGGGGTTCTTAGAGATGCCCCCAAGGCCTTATAATAATTCTATTGCTGACTCCTTTCCAACTTGATTCTCTCTCCTCATCCTCTTGGAAGTTTTGTGAGATCTAATTTGGGACTAGTATAAGAAATCATCTCCTCCCCCTCCTCTCTCTCACTCTCTGTTCCCACCTCCCCTGCCATTTTTCTTCTCTTTCGTCCCCCTTCTCCTCCTCCTCCTTCCTCTTTTTCTTTCTCCCCCTCCTTCTTCCTCCTCCTCCCCTCTCTTCTTCTTTTTCCTCCTCTTTCCTCCTCCTCCTCCTCCTCCTCCTCCTCCTCCTCCTCCTCCTGCTGCTTCTCTCCCTCACATCTTTTCTCAGCTGGCCCTGTCTGATGAAAACAAACCTTCCCATGGGAATCTCATCCATCAATACCCATGTGACATACTAGCGATGTGGATTTTTCTCTCCGTTGTGACTGCTGTAATTTGATATTTGCCATGCCAATAGCCACCACATGTTTTCTTTTAGTTAAATGACATTTATTTGACATCCTTTGTCACATGAGTAATCTTTATGCTATACAGTCCATCTATCTTCTTTTGGCGGCAATTTTTGTTCAAATAATAGCAGTGGCATATATCCACTGGTTATTGAACACTTCCAGTGTGCCAGGTGCCAGGGTGAGTAAATATATTTATTTACTCAGATAATCTTTGCATGTCTTTTTGAGGTCAATGGGAGCATCATGATTTGACAGGTGAGACACTGAGGCTCTGAGGGTTAAGGAATTTGCCTTACTGTGGCAGAGCTGGGATTCCACCCCTGGTCTCCCGGATGCTAAAGTCAGTGAATTAACAAAATGTCCTCCCCAAAATTGAAGGAGCTTTAGAAAATGGCATTAAGATGTCTGCCAGATGAGTGACCTTGTAGAACAGAATAGGTTTATTCTGCCAAGAGTTTCAGTGCAATGAAAAGACTCCCAAGAAATCTCAAGAGGTCCAAGTTCTAATGGAGTTATCCTCAAGGTCCTACCAACCCACTATCTCACAGTCAAGGGATCCCAGACTTTAGGTCCACCCTGAGGCTTTGTCTATGTACAGTGATGCCTAAGGTTCTAATCTGGCATCTTGAACAAAGCCTTTGGAGGACTCAGACAGTGAAGGGCTTCCTGTTACAACCACAGGAAATCTTGCTCAGGAACTGTTGTGTGACTGAGCCGGGAAGCAGACAAGACTGTGTAGATTGTAGAAATACTCCATTTGTCTGGGGTGAGACTGGCCATGGGATGAGAGCTGGTGAGAAGGGATCTGCTGTATTTCTCATACAGAAAGAGAATAAATCCTTAGGCAAAGGGAAGGTGGAAGTCTGGCTTGGAGTTTGGGAAGTCCATCCTAGAAGAGAGGAGGGGGACACCAATGGCATCCCAGTGTAAGCTCCATTAAGTGACCCGCAAAACTTGTCAGACCCAACTTTAATTTTAGTCAAATTTAGGAGAGAATTTCTTGAGGAAAATGAAATCAAGAATCTCAACCCTTGTTTAGGTTGTTTGGAGGCTGACAATGAAGGGAAAAAAACAAGATGATTTTCCTCTTCAATAAAGATTTACCTGCAGGGGAGACCTCCTATATTTGACACCTCCCTTCTCTGAACAACAGAATTATTTTCAGGAACAATTGTAAAATAAAACAAAGGATGGTAATGGACAAAAAGGACACTCAGTCCAAATTTTCTTTTATCAACTTTATGTATGGTCATGCTATTGAAAAATAAAAATAAATGTTACCGCACCAAAATGGAAAAAAGTAATGAACTAAAACTTGATTATATTAATGTTTTTTAATGGGGAGAATCTTTATATGGATATTCTTTTGTAGTAATAAATACAAGTTTTCTTTTTAAAGCTTCTTCAAATCTGTCAGTTACTTGAATACAGTGGATCTTCACATATGCAGGTTTTGTAGATGGTATAGCTAGTTTTGTCAAGCTACCTTTGCTCATGATTGGTCACAGAACAGTTATTAATTTTAATTTTAAAACATCTCTTTGACACATAGCAGCAGATATACAAATACTTGGGAAAAGTCTTAAATATAAGTCTAAATTTGACAGTGATTCATAAAAATATTGTTTCATCACACATTCTAGAATTCACAACATTGCCCATGTCTTTGTTTATTCAGGATGGATTTTTGGGGCTTTCAAATGTCTTTGCACTAGAAAAAATTTAAACACAAACACTCCAAGTGGCCATACTGAATGACACAATTGATTGAACTTGAATTCTGCTTCTTGGTCTTTAAAACCACTGTGTTGTCTTTGTCTTTATTCTGGAGCTTCTGTGTAAACACAGAAATATGTTGTCCTCTGGGGATTGGAAATTGGAACTGAGACCACAGCAAGCTCAAACTACTGAGAACTTTTTTTTTTTTTTTTTTTTGAGAGACAGAATATTACTCTGTCACCCAGCTGGAATGCAGCAGTGCAATCTTGGCTCACTGCAACCTCCACCTCCCAGGTTCAAGTGATTCTCGTGCTTCAGCCTCCCAAATAGCTGGAATACAGGAGTGTGCCACCATGCCCAGCTAATTTTTGTATTTTTAGTAGAGATTGCGTCTTGCCATATTGGCCGGGCTGGTCTTGAACTCCTGACCTCAAATGATCCGCCCGCCTTGGCCTCCCGAAGTGTTGGGAATACAGGCATGAGCCGTTGTATCCGGCCTGGGAACTTACTTTTGACACCAGCATGAGCAGTTGAGTCCCTGTGTGTTCAGAGATGACTATAATACATTCTCAGAATTTACTTTCATGTAAATATGATTTTTATTAAAGGATAAATAGGAAAATCATGCTAATTTGAAGCTTATACATATGTATTATTGAAACTGAACAGAGTAAACACAATTGTTTAGACTTAGACCAATGAAAGTGTTTTGGTGTTTTTGTTTTATAGGTAATTTTTTCATTGACATTCTTTAGAATCGCCAGCGCATAGTGATTATGAAAAGGAGATCACCTTCTAGGTATTGTAGTTTGATTGTCGTTTTTTATTTCCAGGATCATACCCCCTACCTGGCCCTTGGTAATCTCTCTTGAAAGGATTGCTTTGGCTTCAGGTGTTTTGAGCTATTTCTAGCCCATTTCAAGACTCTCTTTCCGACCACTTGTCTCCAATGAGAGGTCTTCAAGAACAGAATCTGGGCCAGGGTTAGGATTCTTTGGAAATGCAGCCTGTTGGAGGACGTGGCCCAGTCTGAGTGTGTGAGCCCATTGCTCTAGCCCCATGAAAATAGGAGCTCTAAATTGTCCACCAGAGGTGGTGAATTTGTCTCGATCACTGTCATGCTAACTCCCAGTCCCCAGGTGTCTCACTGTGGTCAGAATGCCTTATGACTCTCTTACAGAGCAAGGTAAATTGTCTGTATCCAGATTGAATCTCTTTACCAAGGTGCTTAAATATACCAGCCCTTCCCCTTGCTACCTGAGGCAGAAATAGTGCCAGCAAGTTGTTTTGGTTTTTGCTTTTTTTTTTTTTTTCGTTCATTAGCTATGCTTATCCCCCCTCCCGAGTTGCATTTTTTTTCTAAAATGGCTGCTGAATGGCATCATGTATCAGGAGACAATCTTGATCAGCTAATCACATTAGGAGATGGCTCCTTTGCTGGACAATCTCATCAGAAATTCCCCTGGAGGAAAAATTAGTATTAAATTTGGTTGAGGGAATCCTAATTACATACAAAGACAGCCCCTATAAAATATATCCCTTGTGTGATGAGACCAAAAAGACCCAGGCATTCATCCTTATTTTGCTAGTGCTCACTTCTTAGAGACTTTTATTTTTACCATAGAAACAATAAATACAGCAAGTGTCTTCCATTTTCAGGGTGGAATAGAATCCTTACTAAAATTAGGAGCATTGGGAGCCTCTGAGACTAGTAAGTCCACAGAACATCTGGAAGAGAGGCAAACAGAATGTTTTTTGCAGGTTTTTTAGGGAGAAACAAATGGGACCTGGGGAGTAGGACATAGGTGACTGAAAGTGCTTTGTTTTACATGAAAGATGAAACATGATTAGACCAGGAGGTTCCCAAGGAAATCTGAATAATGCAAACCAAAGCCTGTTAGGCATCACATACTTCATGTGTGAGGGGTTGTTTCCCAGTCTTGGGCCTATTTGCCGCTGATCCATTCTTTGTCACTGTACTACTCTGCTCAAGGAAGAGGGGAATGACCCTTGCAGGCTGCATTTCTCAGGTTCCTTTATCACCTGTCTGGGTTGGGCCAATGGGAAACAGGGGTGGGAGGTTAGAGGACAGGAGGCAGAAATAAACAAGGGACTCTTGCCTGCTGTTCCTACCTTTTTGCCTTGGGCAGTGTTTCTGACAGCAGCTCTGTCTCCATTGCATGCCTGAAGGCATGTGGTGGTTCTAGCTTAAGCTGGTGGCCCCAGACCCCAGGCTTAGATAAAGCCACCCCATGTTAATTCATTTTGTATTGCTATAAAGTTGTATTGCTATAAAAGAACACCTGAGACTGGGAAATTTTTATAAAGAAAGAGGTTTATTTGACTCACCTTTCTGCAGGCTATACAAGAAGCATAGTGCTGGCATCTGCTTCCAGTGAGGGGCTCAGGAAGCTTCTAGTAATGGCAGGAGGTGAAGGGGGGAGCTGGTGCATCACATGGTGAGAGACAGAGCAAGAGAGGGGATATCCCAGGTTCTTTTCTAACAACCAGATTTCATGTAAATTCATTACTATGGGGAGGGCATGAAGCCATTCATGAGGGATCTGCCCCCATGACCCAAACACCTTCCACCAGACCCCACCTCCAGCATTGGGATTCACATTATGACAGGAGATTTGAAGAGGGCAGTCATTCAAATCATATTGTACTCCTTCCATTTCTTTTTTTTAGAAAATTTAATTTTTTTTTTTAATGTGGTCTCGCTCTGTTGCCAGGCTGGAGTGCAGTGGCGTGATCTTGGCTTACTGCAACCTCTGCCTCCTGGGTTCAAGCCATTCTCCTGCCTTAGCCTTCTGAGTAGCTGGGACTACAGGCATGCGCCACCATACCCAGCTAATTTTTGCATTTTTAGTAGAGACGGGGTTTTACCATGTTGGTCAAGATGGTCTTGATCTCTTGACCTTGCAATCCACCCACCTCAGCCTCCCAAAGTGCTGGGATTGCAGGTGTTAAACACTGCGCTGGGCCAACAAAAAATTTTTAGCTTTTATTTTCGATACAGAGGGTACATGTGCAGGTTGATTATGTGGGTATATTGCACCCAGGTTGTGAGTATAGTACCAAGGAGGTAGTTTTTCAACCCACTCTTCTCTTCCTCCTTCCCCTCCCAGTAGTCTGCACTGTGTACTATTCCCATAAAACTAGATTATTTATACTAACGTATAGTTAAGATGGTTGACAAAGAAATGTGGCTAACTTTCTTGGGATTTTATTTTATTTTTTAACTTTTAAGTTCAGGGCTACAAGTGTAGGTTTGTGACATAGGTAAACTGTGTCATGGTAGCTTTTGTACAGATTATTTCCTTATTCAGGCATTAAGCCTAGTACCCATTAGTTATTTTTCTTCATTGTCTCCCTCCTCCCACTCTTCACCCTATGAACGGCCCCAGTGTGTGTTGTTTCCCTCCGTGTGTCCATGTGTTCTCATCGTTTAGCTCCCATCTGTTTCTTTAACCTCCAGGCTGTGACGGCATCCTGCTGTTGCCAATCTCTGGATTGCCCCACCGGCCCCTGGTGGCCTCTCAACTCTTGTCTCCACTGGATGGCCAATTCCCTGGTTTAAATTTTCTGTTTCAAATATAGAGAAGTTTCTGGTTTTCAGGTAGGATCATAAAGGACATACCCCAATGAGAACCATACATAAGGCAGCTATTCTGTTTATTCTTCACTTCTAGAAATGTCTGTCCTCTTCTTCTCATCCTCCTCCTTGGATTCCATCAAGGACCACACCTAAATTATCCTAGACTTATGTCTCTGCTGCTCTGTGTACTATTGATAACAAATATTGTTCAAGCTTCTAAGGTTAATTGATTGGGTGGATTTAGGAGGCTTAGTAGGTAAACTGGATACTGGAGTTGCAGACTTGGGGGTAGGTAGAAAGCGTAGCAGCCCCCTGGGAATAGGGGTGCTCTTGCTACATTCACGTGGCTGACTCTAACCTCATTTTCCAGCATGGTGACTCCCAAGACTCAGAGTCTCAGCAGAGAGAATCCTAGAGGCTGAGCTTGAGTCACATGGTCCCCTCTGTCTGTACCAGTGGACATGGATATGGGAAGAAGGAGCTTTGTGCTTTGGCTTCCATAATGGGCAGGAGTCTCTGTAATAACTATCCCACTAAGACTACACATGAAGAGGTGATTCCCTGGAGGGAACTGGACCGCTGTTGGGAAGGGGACATGGAAGCTGAGCAACCATCAAGGGACAAATACTCGCCACATGCTCCATGAAAAATGGCTCCTTGTTAGTTATTATTCTGTTCTCTCTGGGAAGGGTCTGAGAGTAACTGCTGTTTATTAACACTTGGCTAAGAGCATCATCTCACTTAAGTTGGTTTGTAGATGACCTGACTCATCTGCGGCCCAAGGAGCTGCAATGCCAAGTTCACACAGCTGGAAAAGTAGCACAAAAGTAGCACGGCTGGTTTTTTTTTTTTTTTTTTTTTAAGAAGAAGTCTCACTATCCCCCAGGCTGGAGTGCAGTGGTGGAATCTCAGCCCACTGCAACCTCTATTTCCTGGGCTCAAGATGGCTTGGTTTTAATTCAGGTGGGTCAGACCCCAAAGCCTGAGATAGCAACCACTGTGCATCATGAAGCCGAGGGCTAACTTGATGAAGCTGCCAAATGGAACCTGCCTTGCTTGCTTTTAATTGCCCACCTCTAGTTGATCTTGAAACCTATATAGTTAAGCGTCACGTTACTAAGGAATCCACTAGCTCCTTATAGAGAATATCTCTGACATGTTACTATGGCAACAGTTGCTTAAAGTTGTGTTTCAGGAACTAGGGGACAGCTCTTGCCCAGTTCAAGCTGGTTGAAAGCACAGTCCTTCAACTAGGCCCTGCACAGTTGACTGCGAGGTGATTTTTTGACATCAGAAAGCTGAAAACTCCTCCCTAAGATCATGCTAATGCCGCTGTTTTTTGACCATGTGTTCTATGAAGAACCATGAATCTTGACTACCCTTGTGCAGATCACCAAGTACCTCACTCTTCCTTATGTCCAATCATCTTTTCCCACACCTCAGACTGCCCTGTGCCTCTATCCCATAAATATCCCTAAAATGCCATCTTTAGGGAGGCAGATTTGACACCTGTTTTCCCACCTCCTTGCTTGGCTCCCTTGTGAATCAACTCTTTCCCTTTTGTAAAATCTGTTGTCATAGTGATTGGCTTGCTGCATGTGGCAGAAGGAACCTGGTTCAATATCAACAAAACCTGCTTCCAGAAGAGCTGGTTATGGTCACTGCTCACCCTTCACAGATATCCCATTTCACGCCTGGGTAGATTCAGGTTCTGGGAGAGCCACTTGCTCAAGGGTGCACATGGCGAGAAAGTGCTGGGTGCTGTATCCTAATCTTTGTAGATCCAATGACTTTCCTTTATTCTATCATTCTTCAGGGTGTTTTCCTGAGAACTCCAGTCTTATGAGACATTCTGCAAAGAGGCAAACAAAAATACCTGTGGTTGCATCTACCTGGAGAAAGCTACAGGAGATTACCTCCCTCCAGGGACTCACAGCATATAGTGTATTATAGGATCTGAAAAGCCCTAAGACGATAAACCCTGTTTAGCTTTGTTTAACTTGGAATTTACTAACCTAATTGGACCTGGGAACATACAATACTCATTAACATCGCTTCCAATGAGCCTCATTTAGGAAGATTTTACTGTAACAACATTTTCCTACTAGGTAAACTGATGAGCATGTTCATAACCAGAGATGATCTGCCCATGGGCTGTGGCTACTTTGAGGCATGGGGGTAATTTGGTAATTTGGGGGTGCTATGCCACACTGCTGGGAGGGGTGGTCTAGGCCATGCCCTTTTGGTGCTAGGTCAGAATTTCCAGCTCCTCTTTAGATCTGCTGGCATTGCAAGAGATGGCTTATTTTTTCCAAGTGACTTTCTCTTTCCTTTCTTCCTCAAATACACAGGCATGCTATCTTGGTGTGCCATCTTGTAAAAATGTTAAAATTAATTAAAATCAACTTTGAGACTGTTATAACACCAGTCAAGATAACTAGAGGTCTCTTAGTATTTCAAACTACCTTTGGGGTCAGTCGGTACTGGTTTCAGTGCTTAGTTACTGGATTATCATATTCTGGAGTTAGAGGCAAACTAGTGATGTTATCTAGTCTTTTCCCCACAGAAAGGCATAGAAAAACAGATTCTCTAATTTGATTGAAGTGTTCCCAATTAAAAAAGCAGTCACACCTCAAATCTTTTATACCTGACCTCATTTTAGATATAACATAGCAATCTTTCTAAATGGAATTTTCTAGCTTGCACATGTGTGGATATGTGTGTTAATGGTGGTGGCAGTGGTTGTCATTTAGTGATATCCTCATTAGAGCTTTAAAGAATAAGGTCTCTGCAGAATTACAGTGACTGTATTTGAACTGTCAGCCATCTTCCCATGATACATTGCAGCTTACATCTTTTTGCTATAAAGCTGCAATGCTATAAATCTAGAAAGAGGGAAATTACAAAGTAGGCATATTATACTATTAGCTGCAGATTTCATGGCAAATTCTGTACATAAAAATTTCCCTGCAATTGTTGTATGAGAATTTGCACATACTCCAGATAGATCTTTCAAAATGAAGACCAACGAAAAATGGTTTGGCCAAGCAATAAATATGTAATGAAGCATCACCTTTGATCTTCCCTGCTTTCTATGAGGTCAAAGTTGGGATAGGTTATAAATCATGATTTATGCCCTTAAGTCTCTGATTTTTTTTTTAAGCGGCCCTTTCACCCCATTGGTTTGATTTTGAGTTGTTTAGTTATTCATCAACCTGGAATACTTTTACCTCTTCAATATTAGATATATTTGTTTAATTTTGGATGCAATTTGATTTTCAAGATTTGGCTTTATTTTTTAACCTTGATGCATTACCTTTGTTTTTCAACTTCAATGCATTATCTTTGTTTTTAATCTATTGCATTATAGTAACATTAATGTGAGACTTAGTTGTAGTAAAAACCTAAAATATTCCATATAAACACACGCATATATACATTATGTATGTGTGTGTGTATTTATGTGATCAACTGCTATCCAAACAATAGTTTATTTAATGGAATTTTCACCTTCCTGCCCCCCTCCCCCCATACCTCCTTCTCTATTTTTCTTCAAAACCCAACTGCTAAGTGCTCCCAGGAGCATGTGGCAACTCGGAAACATGAGATGTTTCACACACAATTATAATGACTTTAACAATGCTGCTTGACTTAATGCTGTAGGCATTTGATGAGAAAGAACTTTCAAAAATGGCATTTCTTCATAAGATAATTGGTTATAGAGAAAACCTAATCTGGCTTTGCACTTCTTGAGTGGCAATGTGGTCTTCTCAAGCAAGAGAGACAGCAGCACATTCCTTATTATCTTAGTGGTTGGTCTTAAATTTTAGGGTTGATGGATGGATGAGACTCTGTAGCACACGTAGTCTTGAAACTCCACGCTATTTGATGTTAAAACACATCAATCAACTTTTAAGCATAACTTGGTGCTATAATTGGATACTGGCAAAAGCTTATTTCATACATTGCTTCTGTTAATTTGTTTTTATGCCCCAGTTAAAGTTCCATGCCACTTAGTACTTCATGGGAAAGAATGAGTTGGCATCATACTTAAAAAAACCCTGGGGTGCCTCACACACTGGGTAAAATAACTCCTTCCTCCCTTGTATTGTCTTCATACCTTGAGAGTTAGTTCTCTTAACTATGAAATTGTTGAAACAGCACAGAATATTTTAGCTAAACCAGCATCACCTCATTAAGCATCCTTAGCAAGGGTTGAATGTGGCCATGTGGCCACTCTAGTGAATATAGTCCCAGCACTAAAAAACATTTATTGCCACCATTAAAAAAAAAGAACTTTTAAAATGAGTTTGAAAGAAAGCCATTACCTCTTTAACTACCAAATAAACTCAGTGGTCTATGTAGATTATGATGAAATATCTCTGGTGCTTCAATCGTGTTCTCTTTGTTCCATAAGCTGTAACTCATGCTGGGCTTTTGCTGACAACTTGGTAACTATTCTCGCCCCTCTCTGTCCCTCCCCATCCCCTCCAGCCTGACTTCTCTTGCTTTCAATCTTTGCTTTGTTTGCTTTATGCTCTTGTTTTTATCTTGGAATAAACTTGTTTGTTCCTTATTTTCTCTCTCTCTCTCTCTCTCTCTCTCTCTCTCTCTCTCTGTGTGTGTGTGTGTGTGTTTAAAGTATAGAAACTTTAAATAAAACTTAGTTGCTTTTGTGGGGTGGGAACTGTCTATTATAGTGTGTATTACTTTGAGATTTCCGTTAGCATTTTTTTGTTGCAAATACTGCAATTTATTGATACATGTAGATTGCAACATACTTAGGAAGCTAAAGATCATCAGGAATAGAGAAGTGTACAGTTTCCCACCATCAAACTGGCCAATGTCTAAAAATTTAGTTTCTGGAAATCCAAGAATCTTGACATTTTAAAGCAGTTTTTCATCCCAAGAGGACAGTTCCCAAAGGCTTTTCCTCCACCTATTTTCTCCTGCTTGTTTTGTAGCACATTTCGAATGTGGACGTGCTCTATCTTTCAACACAACAGTAGGGGTGGGATTTGGCAACGTCTTCTTAGGAGTAATAGAATCACAAGGGTCTCCACTCTCATGCCAGACAGCCATTGTCTTGGCCTTAGTCCTAATACTTCCCCGGTAATTTCAAAAGTGCTTTCAATGAGAATTAGTTAAATCTTCCTTTTTAGCCAGGCCACGGTTTTAAAACTCATTGCAAATCATAGGTACCATTGTTATAACTGGAGGTTTCCTGAAAGAACTGGAGGTCTCCTGAAATTAAATGCTGGCATTCCAATGAAAAGGGACTCAGCAAAGCCAGCATCAAGGTGTGTGATGTTCATGGTTATTTTAAGCCAACAAGCTCTCTACTGGGGCACAAACCCAAACTATCTGCTTTCGTTTAAATCCCCATCTGCTACTGCTGGGTCTGGAAAGCAGGACAAGGGGCAAGAAGCCCTCTCAGCTGCAGAATGGAAGCCAGGGATAGGAGAACAAGTTAGGATCTCTGGTTCTAATTTTCCCTCGCCTCTGTCCTAGATGTGTCCCTATTTAATTAATTCACTTATTTTTGAGTTGGAGTCTTACTCTGCTGCCCAGGCTGGAGTGCAGTGGTGCAATCTTAGGTCCCTGCAACCTCCGCCTCCAGGCTTCAAGTGAGTCTCCTGCTTCAGCCTACCTAGTAGCTGGGACTACAAGTGTGCGCTTCCAAGCCCAGCTAATTTTTATATTTTTAGTAGAGGCAGGGTTTCACCATGTTGGTCAGACTGGCCTCGAACTCCTGGCCTCAAGTGGTCTGCCCACTTTGGCCTCTGAAAGTGCTAGGATTACAGGCATGAGCCACTGAACCCAGTCTCCATATGTATTAATACTCCACAAGCTTCACTTTTCTCATTTTGGAAGTCAGGATAAGTTCAAGGTTGTGAAACAAAACCAATGGATGCATATGAAAACACCAGTTAACAGAAACTTGATTCATGGCAGGGCTGGCTTCCTGGGCATGCATCCTATGCAGTCACACGGGATCATGCTCAGACTGTATTGGTTTAATGCTCTGCTGTCGCTGTCTTGAAATTCTGAATAATTTTTGAATAATGGGCTCTGCATTTTCATCTTACGTTAGATCTCCCAAATTATCTGGCCAGTCCTGATTGCAGGCCCATGGTTGGTTTGCACAGATGTTTTGTTACTGGGCCCCTGCTTCAGGCAGGTGCAATTCGAGGTCCTGGATCATCCTCTGGCCTCACCTAACTCTAGTCCAGGATAGAGGTTTTTGCCACTGATGTTCTCATCTGCAAGACAGAGGTAGATGGACTGAGAAACCAATGACCTTGAAGCCTCAGGGCTTCTCCTTTGCAGGTTATCTCCCAAGGCTTTGGGTGGAACTCTAGAAATTTAAGAATTATTTTTATGCAAAATTGTCTAACCTTTGGCTCTACCTGTGCTGCTGTTAGGGAGTACTTTCTGGAAGTTAATAGGATGTTTTTGGTTGTCATGATAATTGGAAGGGGGCCATGCTGGCCCTTGGTGGGCAGAGGTAAGGGAGGCTAGACTGCTAAAATGTACACTAGGGTCCCACATGTCAGGATTTTCCTGTGTCCCTACATGATGTCTGACGTGACATTCAAATGACCCAATCAGAACTTCTTGTAGGTGAACACTGGTTTCATTTAGAGAAGCCAGGAACTTGATGCCATTTCCCACATGAGTACAATATACTTTTTGCATGCTTTTAATATACACAGCATCATCCATGAATGCAAGTACAATCCAATTAGAAGGAAGATTGTAGTTTGTTTCATCTGGAACTGATTCAAGAACTATTTGCTATCTTTGAAATTTTGTCACGGATGGTAACATCGCTAGAGACACTGAACGCTTGATACAGCATGCCTATATGAATCCACAGCGACTACGGCATCCAGGGTGGTTTGATGCACAGTTACACACAAGTGTGCTTATTTAGCCCTTATTTCAACATGTCAACTGCAAACCCACTCATTATAAGAAGGTGCCAGCCCCTGACGTCTTGTTATATGATCTAGCCTAGGGCAGGAATCAGCAAACTGGGGCTTGTGGCCCAAATCCATCCTGTGACCTGCTTTTGCACAACTCATGAACTAAGGATGGTCTTTGCATTTTTAAAGGGTTGTAAAAAAGAAAAAAAAAGAATATACAACAGAGATCCTATGTGGCCCAGAAAGCCTAAAATATTTATCTTCTCATCCTTTACAGAAAAAGTTTGCTGACTGCTGGCCTACTGTAATAATGCTCAGACATGTGTATGTTGAAATACATAGCTCATTACGGATTATTTTCTTTTTTATTTCTCCTTTATATTACAGTAAGGACAACTGAGTCAAACAATTTGTCTGTCAATCAGATATTTACTACTTTCTTTCTTTTTCTTTTTCTTTTTTGCGATAGAGTCTCATTCTGTTGCCCAGGCTGAAGTACAGTGGCTCAATCTCAGCTCACTGCAGGCTCTGCTTCCCGGGTTCAAGCGATTCTCCTGCTTCAGCCTCCTGAGTAGCTGGGATTACAGGTTTGTGCTACCATACCAAGCTAATTTTCATATTTTTAGTAGAGGCGGGGTTTCACCCTGTTGGCCAGGCTGGTCTTGAACTCCTGGCCTCAATCCATCTGCCCGCCTTAGCCTCCCAACGTGCTGGGATTACAGACATGCGCCACCATGTCCAGTTGAGTAAAAAGGTCTTAAGAAACATTTTAGTGTAGTTACTGTAAAGTATCATGATGCTGGGGGTGGAAAAAAACACAGATGGCCACTATGCTTCCTTTCTGTCAGTCCGTTTTTTTACCTCTTCGGCTCAACGAACACATCTTCTAAATTTTCCGTAAAACTTTCCCCAATAGCTACAATCCGTAGTCACGTATCCCTCATTGAACTCCTTAACATTTACTATATGACATTGGTCAAATTGTTTATGGTGGTTAACACATCCCGGCATGAAAGCATCCTTGAGGTTAAAGACGTCCTTAGAAAGCTAAAATAAAGGCAGAAACATTATTTTTCGTGTTGGAGGACCATCCTGTTCGAGTAGGGGTTGAGCAGGCTTCTGTGGCCTGGCCCACAAAGATAACTTGCTTTGTCAGAGAGAATTGGTTCTACATTTTAAACTGATAATTTATAAAAACAGTCATCAAGAATGAAAACTGCTTGCTTGAGCAAGTTTTTCTTTGCTTTGGAATGAAGAAGAAATTCATTTATCATTTGATAGTAATAGACACCAGTGTGGTAACAGCGGTCTATCTGCAGTTGATGAGGTTGTTCTAGTTATTTAACGCTGTATGACAAACCATCCTTCAAAACTTAATTGATTCTTGAGTGTGCAGTCTGAGTGCAGTCTAGGAGTTGGCAGGGCAGCTTATCTCTGTTTTCCTTGGCATCATTTGGGATGGATAGAAGGCTGGAATCATCTGAAGGCTCACTCATATGTCTGGTGCCTGAGCTGGGGAGGCTGAAACAGCTGGAGGCTGGAATGGCTAGTTCTCTTCAGCATCGTTCCCTATCTAATCCCTCCATGTGATCTCTCCAGAATGGAGGCTGCATATAGGTCACCTCAAGGCTCCCCAAGGCATATTGAGAGAGTAAGTGAGAGAGAGAGAGAGAGAAGGAAGGATGAAGAAGAGGAGGAGGAAGAAAAAACAGAGTGGGCAATTGTCAAGCTGAAGCCACGTCACCTTTTATGATCTACCCTTGAAAATTACATAGCATTATCTCCACTGAATTTTAATTGGTCAGTGAAGTTACAAAGACCCACATAGTTTCAAGGGAAGAGAACATAGACTCTCCGTGTGGAGAAGTGTTAATATCCCATTATAAGAAGAACTTGAGGATTGGGGTAGGGATGTATGTATGGAGCCATCTTTGAGAAAATACAAACTGCCACAAACACTAAAGATGACATTTATAGCCTTTTAAAAATACATACCTTTCTGATTTGCAAAGAGAACATATTTCTTTAAAAACCAGAAAAATTACAATAAAGAGACTTTAGTTAAAACAACAACAACAATGCTTGGTATAGGATCTTAGAACAAAGCCCTGGCCAGTATACAGTGTGTGGTTTTGCTCTAATCTAGCCACTCTGATCACTGATTATGACTGCATTAAGCCTGCCCAACACAGAACAATCCATTGGTAGCCTGATTGGCCAAATCACAAATGAACTGATTCCTTCTCAATTTGTCTTAATATTTCAGACCAGCACCAGTGAAAGGCTCAGGATTTTCTAGGCGAAAGAAGTAGAGAAACCTCCCTGAAACGATTGTCTGTCCTTTCTGTTCAGCAGGATTATGTAATTGTCAAGATCAGTGTTGGGATCCGGCGACAACATCCTAGCCCCAGGGCATGGCGGCAGATGGAGTACAGCATCTAATCAGCGCACACTCCCCCTTGCAGCCTGGCCACATAAGGAGAGCAATAATAATGCTCCAAGAATGAAAACATCCATCAAAGGCTGACAAACCTGTGACATACATTTTCTTTAATGTTACTAAAAGAGCTAGTTAAATGTGATGGAGTTGCTAATAAAAATTATTTGGTGGTCCTAGTGAAACAGCCCTGTATGCCCTGTTCACCTTCCTTGTTAGGCAAGCAGGGAAGCTGCATTAGAATTTTTGGTGGCTAACACTGACTGCAGTTTGAAATCCAAAAGGCAACCAGATCAATGCAACTCAATTCAGTTATCTTTAGGAATTGAAGAAGACACAGTAGAGAAGTGTTTTAATGGTGGTCTTCGCTGGCTTTGTCGTTTTAGTCAACAAGCAGATGCCCTCAAGCAAGCAGGAGATGAGAATCATGGATCCACTTTTCCCTCAGTGAGTCTAATATTTTACTTTTTTCTTTTCATAAAACATTGTCCCTTAAGGCAAGTGAGCTAGTTCTTCTGGGGCTCAGTAGAAGAGAGAGTGATGTGTTATGCGCTGGAGGAAAAACTGGTTGCAGAGGAATTAATGAGTGAGACAGTTTAGTAGCAATGTGGTTCCTCCATTGTTCTTAGGTTGCATCCTCTCCTGCCACATCTGCAGTGAGCATAAAACATCTGGGGTGATAAGGCATGGGTCCACACTGATTACTTGCTATTTGCAAGTGTCCATTGCATAGAACCCTTGGTTCTGGTGGCTCTGCACATGTGAGGAGATGGGGTTCTTTGGCCAAGCTAGGAAACCTGAGACCTGGGCCTCTTGTCTTCCTTCCCCTACTCTGCACAGCCATCCTTCCTGAGATCTGGCCACCTGCCAGGGATTAGGCAGTAGGCAGGTTCTGTGTTGCAGCCATTCCAAGGACACCGAGACCCCTGCCCACTTCCTAGTCTGGGGGAATTCCTCCTCCCTTCTCTGCTCTTTTCCCAAAACTGTCTTTCTCTCCTCTCTTCTTCCTCAGCTCTTCTTGCATTAAGGTTTTCATGGCCTTGGACTTTTAAAAAACGCAGGGAGTGAGAATAGCCTGCTTCTGCCTTTTCCTCTTATTTCTCTGAGTCTGGTGCACCATGCTGATTTTACAGATGAGAAAACTGAGGCCCGTGGAGAGGAAGGGATTTGGGCAAAATTACACTGCTGGAGGCTGGGTGAGGCCTAGGTTCTGCCACCTAGAGCCCAGCCTGTCTGCGTCCCTCTCCATCAGTAGGAGCCAACTGTATTCACCACACAAGGGATGCACTTCAGAATGCGCTCTGTTCAGAGCTGTGGAACTAGTGTCAGAACACCTGGAATTCTAGCTTTCATGCTGCCACGGTTGTGTGACCTTGGCCAAATCACTTGAGCTCCCTTGATCTCAAACTATTAAAACACTGGCTTGACCAGCCTCACTCAGATGGTTAGGATGAGATGAAACTACTGGAAGCCTTTAGTGAGTTATAGGCACCACACAGATAACATAACTCTTCTAATTGCCGTGGTCTGCCTTTACTTGGTTCGGTCCTTGGGTGATCATATTCTTCACCTCTTCCAGTCCTTATCCACAAACAGAGCCATGACATCACTGCATGGACACTGAAGTCATTTGTTTGCTTATTAGTTTCTTGTGACCTGGGACTATCTCTTTCCTCAATGGAATTTTACTTCTCCTACATGAAAAGTTTGGGGTGTCATCATGTTGACAGGATTCAGTGAATGATTAATCTGTGTCATTAGTAGTTTGTTACCAAACTCATTGCTTTGCTCATATGTGGCCTTGGGCCTCTCAGTTAACCATTGTTTCACTCTCATCTGTTGTGAAAGGGTTTGACTGTGCTCTATGGCAGTTCTCTCCTGGAGGAAGAAGTTCTCATTGAAAATAAAAAGCTCCTCTCAGATCTGCTTTGCAAACATAGCCCTGTCTCTTGCTCAAGATCAGTAGGTCTTAGGTGCCAAGTACAGCAGAATGCTTCTTTTGTAACTGTCTGTTGCCATCCGCATAATGCGAAGTGTTATTTATGTAACTGACTGCTTTCCTTACCAAATTGAGTTGCCAGGGGTCAGGGGCCCCTCTCTTCTTTATACCATTATCAATGCCACCTTGCAAGGTATTATACTGTAATTACCTAAGAAAGCTTGTTTGAATTGAATTTTACTACTACTTTGCCTTCACCAGAAAAAAATGGCTGGTAGATTTGTGATGAGCTGTTGGTATTCACATACCAGGTTTA
The DNA here is from genome assembly GCA_963573385.1 of Cacajao melanocephalus. Lineage (NCBI taxonomy): Eukaryota > Metazoa > Chordata > Mammalia > Primates > Pitheciidae > Cacajao > Cacajao melanocephalus. The sequence goes on from CAUYLG010002849.1 coordinate 22,949, forward strand.
TTTTGCAGATAAACTGGTTGCTTAACTAAAGAGGGTGAGTACAACAGACTCAACTTATGCCATGTACAATTGTACCAAATAGTATGTTGAAGTGGGTGAAATCATGATATTGACAGGTCCAAATGTCTTACTACTGCAGCTGCCAAAATGCCTCTAGGATTATTTTGGAAATTGCCTTGAAAATAAGGAAGCTCAGAATTTAGAAGGGTCATGAAAGCAGAATGTATGTGTATTGGGTATGAGGGGAATGTTTAAAAAATACAGGTTTCTGGCCGGACACAGTGGCTCACGCCTGTAATCTCAGCACTTTGGGAGGCCGAGGCGGGCAGATCACGCGGTCAAGAGATCAAGACCATCCCGGCCAACATGGTGAAACCCTGTCTCTACTAAAAAATACAAAAATTAGCTGGGCATGGTAGTGCGCACCTGTAGTCCCAGCTACTTGGGAGGCTGAAGCAGGAGAATTGCTTGAACCTGGGAGACGGAGGTTGCAGTGAGCTGAGATCGCACCACTGCACTCCAGCCTGGCACCTGGCGACAGAGCGAGACTCCGTTTAAAAAAAAAAAAAAATTACAGATTTCTAAGCTCTAACCCTCAAAGAGTATTCAGTGGGTTGAGATGAGGCCCAGGAATCCGCATATTTCACAAACAGCCCCAGCTGTGCAGATGAAGGGGGTCCTCGGAAAGAAGTTTAGAAAACCCTGATATTTCTTCCTAATTCATTAACCAAACAAAACCAAACATCAGAGTTGTTGGTAGCACTGAGATTTCTGAAGAAGTATTAAAAGGTTAAATGACTCAAAATTTTAAGAAAGGGTAAAAACCTTAGAATTTTCAACTTGGGTAGAATGCATATGTATTCTAGTAAAGTCCAATATGGAAGACAATGTTGCAGTTATCTATTGCTACATAGCGAACTACCTAGTTTGTAGCTTAAGATAACCATTTTATTTTGCTTTGGATTTTGTGGGTCAGGAATTTGGGAAGAGCTTGGTGAGGCAGTTAGAGTCTGACCTGCAGGCCATCAGCTGGGCCTATGGGGCTGGATAATCCACTTCCGTGATAGCCTTTGCAGCTGCATGCCTGGTACTACAGTATCTTGACATTATCTATCATCTATCTATCTATCTATCCATCCATCCATCCAGTCATCCATTCATCCATCATCTATCCAATTTTCTCTAAATCCTCTCCATGTGGCTCAGCTTCTCAGAGCAAGACAGTTTCAGGGCAGTGGTACTTTTTGCGTGGTGACTGACTTTCAAGAAGCAGGACCTGGAAGCTGCCAGGCCAGTTGAGGGTGACATGTATAACTGGGATGATCTTACTTCTGCTGTATGACATTTGTCAAAGGAGTCATGGTGCCTGCTCAGATTCAAAGGGGCATAGAAATACACTCCACCACTTGATGAGGTGTTGTAAGGTCTCATTTCAAAAAGAGTGTGTGGGATGGGGGATGCTGTCAAAGCCATCTTTGGAAAATACAATCTGCCACATGTCACTCACTCAAGATTAGGCAGAGAAGCAATCTCCTATGTATACCCACGTATGAGGGTCATATGTGCCATTTAGGAACAAATGCATTTATTAGTAATGAAAATGTGGATGGTAGAATAGTATAGCATTTCCATTTTACAGACAGTTAACTCTGTTTCTTTGCATATTTTCTTGGCATCTTTGAGGAAAGCAAACTCATATCACATGCACATTTTTACATTTGTTTCATTTGTTCTACACACTTCCTTCATGAGCGAGAGTTCGATAATCAGTGCCTCCAACTTATTACATAGCCTTGGAATGTTTGCATGTACTCATGAGTCAATTTTAGATTTATGTATCCTCTGACTTTTCTTGAGTTTTCAAAAATTCATACACTCTTGTCTTAGCTCCTCAGTGGTGTTTCCTCTTTTCCAATAATACCTAAAAATCCAATTTCTTAGCTCTATCAGATGTGGGTCTTTCATTTTGATTTCTGCTTTTTCACTTTTTTGCAATTGGCGCTTCATTTCAGTGACACTAAGTAGTGGTTTTATTTACTACAGTGTAAAAGAATTGCATTTTCTCTACATTTTTAAATGTCTTATCTACATTCAGGCTGTGCATACATTTCACGGAAATGCCCTGAACTTGTTAGTTGATTCACAAAAAGCTCCTCTATATATTTATGGTAATACTTTATGCTGAACTAGAATTTCACACTTAGAACTGTCCCTGTTGGTTTGTCTGTTTTAAATGTCATCTGCTCATATTTATAAATGTAGAATGAGCTTACTTAAATTGGATTTCTTGGGTCCAAGACACTTCTGATTTTCCTAATGACCAAATAACCAAAAAGCAGAACAGATTAAGAAGAAAAAAGAAATCTTGGGCATACACAATTTCCAAGCAGTCAGGGTTTGTTTAAAGCCGCTTTGTTTGTCAGGAATGGTTAATAAAAGAAACATTTCCCCAAAGAATTGTTGTGGTCTTTAATTAAACTCCTTTCCCATAGGTTTGTAATATCACGTTGAACAATATTTGGTCAGTTTCTCTGCCCGGCTTTCTTAGTCACATGCTGGACTTTATTGGATCCCGGGTCCTGAGGGAACATTAGGAGCAGAGAGAGGCAGGCTGCAGCAAATGAAAAGTTAATTGTGTTTAAGCTGTGTTGGAAACCAGCCTCCAGTGTGCCTTTGCTGAGAGCCAAGCTAAATATGCTGGTGCCCTGGCTGTCAGGCTGGGCCCAGGGCAGAGCATTTACCTGACACAGAGGATGTGCAGCCAGCCAAAGACTGGTGCCCATGGAAGAGGCCAACTCAGGGCCTCGCTTTTTGACTGTCTGTCTCCCAGACAATAGTCAGTGAGGTGATTCATTCTACTATGGGGACTGGAAGTTGGGTTTTTCTCAAGAAGGGAGTGCTGCTGGACAGAAGCAGTTCATTAAGACTCAGAACTGTCTGTGGAAAAGCTGTGATGAATTGCTCTAAATGACCTGGACGCTAAGCATTGTTGCAGTCACTAAAGAAATGTTTCGTGTGGCTCTCTTCTTGCCCTTGAGTTGAGAATTAAGATATCAGAGCAGACACATGCCTGGAATATCTGACGCCAAAAGTGGATCGTTTTTCATGGAGATATCCTTTTTCCTTCTTATCTGCTCTAAGGGTGGACCACTGCCATCTCCTCGGTCCTTGGCGTATCCCTGGATACATGTCCTTGGGAAGGGGACTCAGAGGTCTCCTGGGGCACTATTGACATTCTGTCCGTTTATCCAAATGGGAGTGCCACACCTGTTCATTTCATGATTATTTTTTCAACAGTTCACTTGTTATATTTACATTGCTATGTTAATTAGGTTAAAACATGAAATTGCTAATAGTGGGCCATTTTCAACATATAAAAATGGCAGTTGTGTAGAATTCAATATGATATATTTTACACAGGAAATGATAAGAAAGGTTGTGAAAATACCATCAAATATATTAGTGGTCAAAAGATATATATATATATATATGTGTGTGTGTGTGTGTGTGTGTGTGTATGTATACGTCTATATATACATACATATATAGACATATATAGACATATATAGATGTATACCTATGTATATGTATACGTCTATATATATATGTGTATACACACACACACACACACATATTGGCCCAAAAGAGGCATCATGATGATGTTGCCACCCACAGGGTGGGTGGTGATTATAACAGCTATTCCACTAAGTAGTGGTCCTTTTTTTCTTTTGCTTTGTGTGACAACACAGTGTGGTGGCTAGTGCCTGGCCCCCTAGCCTGTCATGCTTGAGTTTGGCCCCTGCTGTCCTGTGTACCAGCTGGTTAGCCTAGGGAAAGGTTTTAAGCTTGTTTTTCCAGCTGAAAATGAGACTAGTGATGCTACCTACTGCCTAGGATCACTGAGCAGATCACATTTAATAACACCTGCCTTACCAGATGTGTCTCCCTCCATGTCCCTTTGGAATTTTCATGCTCTAGATGATCTGCACTTCTTTTGTCTTTGCTTGTTTCATTTCTGGACTTCTTTTCACTTCATTGGGTATGCTGGGCTTCTGTATTAGTCCATTCTCATGCTGCTAATAAAGACATACCCAAGACTGGGTAATTTCTAAAGGAAATAGGTTTAATTGACTCACAGTTTAGAATGGCTGGGGAGGCCTCAGGAAACTTGCAATTATCGCAGAAGGGGAAGCAAACATTGTCCTTCTTCCACATGGTGGCAAGTAGGAGAAGTACTGAGGAAAAGGAAAAAAAAAATCCTCCTATAAAACCATCAGATCTCTTGAGAACTCACTATCATGAGAACAGTGCAGAGGTAACCATCACATGATTCAATTACCTGTCATCGGGTCCCTCCCATGATACATGAGGATTATGGAAACTATAATTCAAGAGATGTGGGTGGAGACACAACCAAACCATATCAGCTCTCTTCTGCTACTAAGTCTCTGCATATGCTGTCTCCCTACTTTCCAGAATGTTCTTCTCCTATGCCTTTGCCTACTTGTTTCTTCCTCACATTTAAGATCTTAGCTAGTTTCTTGATTTCTTAGCTGCCCTTGGCATCTCTGACTAGGTTACAACTGTTGAGTCTTTTATACTCTGATAGAACCATATAACTTCCTTTTGTAATATGGATCACAGCTGTGATTTCAGAGGAAGCTGTGGGATGGTTTGATCCATCTGTCACCCTCATTTGACTGTGGGCTCAGTATGGGCAGGAAATGAGAATGTTTTTGCTCATCATTGCCCTCTGGGGGACCTAATTCACAGTTGGTGCTCCAGAAATATTTAACAAATTAAGTCTTAACACAATACCAGTCCTTATATTTTAAGGCTTTAGTGAGAGTCCCTGTATTTCCAATAAAATAGTAAAATAGAAAGCCATGTTCATAAGCAGTGTCTGTATATGTCTAATGAGAATAATAGATGACAGATAAACCCATCAGCTTCCAAAAATTCACCGTGGGCATTTTGTGCAGAGTAGTGAGTAGGCAAGATAGTGGATGTTTTAAGAACAAAGTCTCTGTCAGATGTCTGACTTCAAGCTCAGTGCTTCACATGTCTGCTCTGTTATCTTGAAAAAGTTACTTTACCTGACACTCAATTTCTACAGCTGTAAACTGGATATTAGAAATAGTACCCAAATACTATGGGTTGAAATATGTCCCTTCAAAATGTATATGTTGAAGTCCCAACTCTTAGTACTTCAGAATGTGACATTATTTGAAAATAAAGTCTTTACAGAAACAATCAAGTTAAAGGGAGGTCATTAGGGTGGGCCCTAATCCAACACTGGTGCCCTTATAAAAAGGGGAATTCGGACCCAGAGACATATATGAAGGGAAGACGATGGAAGAGATGCAGGAAGGAGACAACTGTCTACAAACCAAGGAGAGAGGCCCAGAACAGATCCTTCCCCCACAGCTCTCAGACGAAACCAACCCTGCTGACACTTTGACTTTGGACTTCGAGGCTCCAGAATTGTGAGATAATACATTTCTCTTGTGTAAGCCACCCAGTTTGTGGTACTTTATTATGGCAGCCCTAGCAAACGAATATACTGAATGAGCCAACTTCATATATGATGATGCTATGTATTAATCTAAAAATCTCAGTGACTTACAGCAGAAAACATTTATTTTGCCTGCTCATGGCCTGTGGGTTGGCTGCGGTTTGTAGACTCCAGGCCAATTGGCTTCAGATCTACTCCTTTTGCCTTTATCATTCCGGTACTTGGCAGCTACCTGGGGTATTTTCTTCTCATAGAATAAGGCAGAAGAACAAGAGGTCAAGAAAATGCTGCAAGCCCACTGGAAGTTTCTTATGGCATTATGTCTGCTGGATTTCATTGACTGAAGCAAGTCACCTGGCCAAGTCTGATAGGCAGAAACGCACACTATCTATCTAGTGGGAGGCATTGAAAATCATGTGGAAATAGGAGAGGGTGACAGTACCCAACTGACCACAATACCTGCACATCACAGGGTGGTCGTCAGTAAATTAGATTTTGCATATAAAATTTTAGCAGAGTGTCTGGCATGTAGTCAATGCTTGATAAATTGTTGTTGCTGTTATTATTGTCGTTCTTATTCTTGAATGAATTCTAGTGTTTATCTTCTATTGAAAGTCTACATGGATATTTTCCCTCCAAACAAGGAGAATTAGCTGGGTGAATTGCATTAATAGTTGGTTAAGTAAATGTCTCTGCAGACCGCATTTTTGCAGCTGTGATTAATTCTTTTGAATTCTTTTAAATGGCATGTCTGCTTCACTGGATTGAAACAGAGATATGATTTCAAGCTTATGTTTCTCGTTAGGACATTAAGGCCACAATTAAAAGTCTTTTTTTTTCCTCTTTGAAAAAATCGAAGACTCTTAAAATGGATTGTTGTGAAAAGATACATAAATATGTTTTAATCGATAGTTGAATTCTCCAAAGCACCATCAAGACAAAGTGTTAAATGTTCTGATTAGATTTGTGATTGGTTAGGCTAGAAATCTATACAGTTGCATGTCACACAATATTTAATAAATGGCATGTAGAGTATCTTAATTGTACCCATTTATCACTTCCCTCTGTTTCTAGATATATGAAGTTATCTAAATCTGGAAACTCAAACATTTTATTTCCACTTTGTTGGTTGGGCTTCGTTCTCTGCTTCTTTTGCTGTATTGCATCTGGTTTTGAGTTAAATATTTCTGACACAACCTTCATGACTCATTTACATTTAAATAGCAACAGGAAATCTCTTTGCCAAGAAGGCTATTGGAATCAATTTTACACCAGATTTTACAAAAAGGCTTTATTACCTATTATTTTGTACATCAGAATATTTTTTGCTTTCTTCTTTGCAAATCTAAGCATCATAGGCAGCGTACCAGTTTATTATTTTTCTTCTTGGGCACTTATTGCTTCTGATGCTCATAATTTATAACAGTTGCTATAATTTAAAAAATTAGAAATGAACTTCTGAGATGCTCATTGCCATTGCTATTGAAATTTTGTTACAGAGAGTCTGAAGCATAATACCTGCCCTTGAACTTGTTGTTACAAGTGGAATGAGATCCACTCATAGCAGGGGGAGTCTATAATTATAGAAAAGGCGATAAAATCAAATAGATTCCAAATCAGCAAACTGAGGTGTGATTTATAAACACCTAACTGATGAGAACATTTAACGTGACTCGATGCATGTTGAAGATGATCCAGAGCAAATCTCTGTAGATGAGAAACAAACACTTTCAATAGAGGATCAGAAGACAAAAATTCCCAGGCATCCAAATGGATTTTACCTCCCACACTACCTCATATCCCCAGGAATTCTTTTAAGAAGGCATTAGAATCACAAGAAGGCTTCCAAGCTTATAAACCAACATCAGTGGCATCAGCTTAGTTAGACATTGTTTTTCTAGATGTCCGTAGGAGGAAGAACAAATTCATTGTTTGCTGAGATCTTGTTGTGATTCTCCCTGGATTAGATATTTTTTTTTTAATTTGAAAAAAGAGGCTTGGAAAGGCCTTGCTTAATAACTTAATTATTATTGAATTCTTACTCTATGCTAGGCATTGAATGTCTTACATCCATGAGTTCATTTTCTTCCTTATGAAACTCATTTGAAGTAGATCACATTATCCCCATTTACAGAAGGCAAAACAGGGGCCAGTGATAGAGCTGGGAGTAAGATCTTGGCAGCCAGCCTAGATAGTCCACATTCTTCATCACTCTCCTTGTTTTCACTACCTCCTGTCTGTCCTTCTAGTGGGAGGCATTGAAAATCACATGGATCCACTCCCTCTTTCCCTCAGGTGCTCATGTAGACACCTGCATGCTGTGCTCTGCTATAGGCACTCAGGAGCAGGCATGTTTACAGCAGACAGGATGCTTGTCTTAAGGGAGCAGATAGTCTCCTGGAGGACACATACAATAAACAAGGAAGCAAATAAGTGTAATGCAATTTCAGGTTGTGCAAAGTGCAATAAAAATAAAGCCAAGTAAGGGGCTGGAGATTTGGAAGGAGAACACGGATGATAGGAAGATTTTTAACAAAAGTACCAAGGTGTTCAAAAATTCATTAACTCACTTGTAGAAAAGCTACAAAGCATGCCTTGCCAGTGTAACTAAGTCTGATCTGGAAAGTCCAGGAGCTTCTTTGTGGGCCTTTAACCCACTGGACCAGACGCAGAAAGTATAAGCCAGCGGGTGGCATTTCTAATGATCTCAGGACAAAACCTGGCACTTTATTTGTTTCATTGTGATCCCCTCCCCTTATCTTCTCTTTGAAAGTCCTGACTGGAAGGAGCAGCGAAGTAATTGTTTTGTTCTTAATTGGGAAGGTGTTGTACCTGACATTGTTCTTCTATAATACAGACCTAATGAGGGAGAGCAGTGACTTAGGAAGATTATATGGGGGATTTGAATCATTTTTGTAGGGTGAATGTTAGAAACTTAATATCAGACTATTGATGTTGAAAAACATAAAAATAGCCTTTCATCACCTGTTTATTACTTCCTTTCCTCTTTTAACTAAGCAGATGAAAGTCAAGAACTATGGGTGGATTAGGATGGAGGATAAGCTAGGAGAGGGACTGGCAACAGGCTTTATCTTAAGCACCTACCCTCGTTCTTCTTGGAGATTTCTTGGAGTGCAGTGTTTGGAAGAATTCTGAGGTTACAGTTGGGCTTGGTGGCAAGAATGCCATAGGCAATCAGTTATCTGCTGGGAGCTCAGGTAGGAGGAGCAGCTCTGAATTTGTAGACCAATGTTGGAACCAGATTTTGGAAATCACTATGTTTTCTGGCCTCAATCATATGAAAGTACTCAATCATGTGATTGAGGCCAGAAAACATAGTGATTAAGCATAACCGATGGACTTTAATTAAGGCTGACTCCCTCCTCTCCTTCCCTCACACTCACCCACCCACCCACCTTTCCTTGCTTCCTTCCTGTCTTCCTTCCTTCCTCCCTCCTTCCTTCCTTTTTTCCTTTTCTTCTTCCCTCCTTCCCTTCCCTTTCTTTCCCCCTCCCTTCCTTTCTTTTCCTTCCTACTTTCTTCCTTTCTTCTCTCCCCGCTCTCTCTCTTCCTACCTACGTTTTTTTATTTCTTCCCTTCTGTCTTCTCTTTGTCTTTCTCTTTTCCCTCCTCCTCCTTGTATCTTTATTCTTCCCCCTTCTCTGCCAAATAGTACAGCATGACAGAGTTCATAGTTACAAAAAGCACATTCTAGAGTTGGACTTCCTGGTATCAATTCTGGTTCTATCATATCTGATTAGTGTGCACCTTATGCAGCTTCCTTATCAGCAACATGGGAGTATAATGCCTCCTTCCTCAGGCCTCTCATTTGGGGACTCTAGAAATATTACTTACAGGACTGTTTCTCAATATGTGACACATATGCCACTGTTGGAAGATTTAGATGGTTTTAGGAGTTTTACAGACAAGGCATTAAATAAAATGGTCTTTTGTTTTTCTTAGAATCCTTCTGGTAATGCAAGGATAAAGTCTTAATTTAGAGTTCTTTTCTCTAACAGCTTTCTAACACTCGGCTTTATTAGCTAAGAGAACAGACCCAAGGCTCAGAGCTTTCTGTTGAGACTGTTTATAGCCTGAAATTAATAATGTCATCTGCATTGCATTGCATTTAAAATTAGCTGCTTTTATGGTGAGTGATACTTGTTTTATACAGAGAGAGAGGGTACAAAGCGTCCTTTCTCAATTTGTGTAAACATGAAAAGTGAGTCTATTTAAAGAAAAAATTCCAAATAAATAGTGGAATAGCATACTGTCATGAACTTGAAATGCAGCCTCATATTGCTACTGGTCTGGTTCTTGCAATGGAGTCGATGGAGACAGATCACAGGGATAGGGCAGCCAGTTAGGAGCAGCTTAGGAGAGGGTCCTGTCTGTTCATGCCATAGTGGACTTCCTTCTGTTCTTCTGTCCTGCCAGATTGTCCTCTTCACCTGTAGTTCTTGTCCCCATTTCTACTCCCCTTTACCGAGTTTTCTATTTTTAAGGTTTCTGCTCCATTGTGGCTGGGCATGGTGGCTCACGCCTATAATCCCAGCATTTTGGGAGGCCAAAGTGGGCAGATCATTTGAGGTCAGGAATTCAAGACCAGCCTGGCCAACATGGTGAAACCTTGTCTCTACTAAAAACATAAAAATTAGCTGGGCATGGTGGTATGCACCTGCAATCCCAGCTACTCAAGAGGCTGAGGTAGCAGAATTGCTTGAACCCAGGAGGTAGAGGTTGCAGTGAGCTGAGGTCATGCCACTACACTCTTGCCTCTGTCTCAAAAAAAAAAAGAAAAAATTGTGATGTGATGTTCCTTGATTCTTCCTGAAAGGCCATATTGTTTGTTATTGGTTCTTCTAGAATCATGTTCAGTTTCTTCTGAGCACACACCTCTGGCAAATTCTGTATTGATTGGTTGTGTGAGTGGTGTCTGTGTCCCTGTTGGACTATAGACGCCTTGTGGACAGGGGTCCACATCTGTTCCAGTTCAGCAGTTATCCTCAGCACCTACCAGAAAGTGGAAATTGTTATATTTCCTGTAAAAAAATTACTAAAAAATTAATATAGACAGTTTGATATATTTCTCCATGTAGGTGTACGTTAACTTTAAATTATAATTTAGAAGTAGTTAACATTTGGATTAATATAGTCAGGAATTCACATTACAGACCTGCCATCTGATATCCCTGTCTGAATATGCACTATCTGGTCTGTTAATTAACATAAAGGATGTTAGAAATAATTTTATTGGTAAAATAAATAATGTTCAAGATCTCCAATTGGTTAGAAATTTGCTCTTACACAAATGGGGTTCAAAAATAAGGCTAATAAAGGTCTAGAACACTGAAAAGTCCAAGTTCCCCATTATGGGTGAATTCTGTTGCCTAATTTAATTATATGGGAAGTAAATCTGTCCTTAGAACACTATTAATTGTGCTTTACAAAGTACCTCAAAACCCTGAGAACAGAGACTTTGCCCTGCTTAGGCCAAGGTGGTTTGATTCTCTGGGAACCTCGTTATCCATAAATGATGGAAGGTATGGTAAGATTTGATCTGAGGCTTGCTTGCATTGTGACATGCCACCTGGGGGGTAGGAGGAGGGGTTGAGGAGCCTGTAACTCTCAATCACCTCCAAACATTGGAGGTCTCCCATATTCACCAAAAAGAGCTTGACGACCTGGCCATGGCCATTTGGCTTTGGTCATATTACAAGATAGCAACAGACAATGGTTAAGGGGGAATAAAGAGAAGAGTCAGTGGTGGGCTGAGGAATATTGAGATGGAGTCAGCAGAACCTGATGATTGATTTATGGGGATGTGAAGGAGGAGGCAAAGATGACGGAGGTGTGGGTCCTGGGAGCAGGTTTCGAGGTGTGGTTTGGTTGAAGTAGGCTTATTATTCTGTCTTGTAAACTGGGCTGGTCCCTCGCTCCATTAGGAAGCAGACAATGTTGGTCTTTGCTCACCTCTCGTCTCTCCTTCACTAGGCCCCATTGTCTAATCTTCCTCACCCATGCCGCTGTCCTAAGTAACATCCTACCTCTGTGGTGTGCTAAGACTATTGCCCCCATGTCTTTGTTGTCTAGAAAAAGCACTTTGGAGTTGTTTACTTACCCAAGTTAAATTGGATGATAATGGCTGGAAATCTTATGGGGCTCCAATCCATGTAAATAAATATGTGGTTTTTAAAAAAGCTTTACATTTTGACTCATTTTAGATTTATCGAAAAGATTTACTGTAAATCTAAAGTTTCATTTTAGGTTTACAAGAGCACAGGGAATTTTCTTATGTATCTCATTCCACATCCCTAATGATAAGATATATATATATATATATATATTTTGAGATGGAGTCTTGCTTTGTCACCTAGGCTAGAATGAAGTGGCATGATCTTGGCTCACTGCAAGCTCCACCCGGGTTCAAGTGATTCTCCTGCCTTAGCCTCCCAAGTAGCTGGGATTATAGGCACCACCAAGCCTGGCTAATTTTTGTACTTTTAATAGAGACGGATTTTTGCCATGTTGGCCAGGCTGGTCTCGAACTCCGGACCTCTGGTGATCTACCCGTCTTGGCATCTCAAAGTGCTGGGATTACAGGCATGAGCCACCAGGCTCAGCCCTTAATGATAAGATCTTAGGCTGGGTCTGGTGGCTTACACCTATAATCCCAACACTTTAGGAGGCCAAGGCAGGAGGATTGCTTGAGCCTCAGAGTTTGAGACCAACCTGGGAAACACAGTGAGACACCAACTCTACAAAAATACCCTTGAAAATGAGCTGGGCATGGTGGCGTGTGCCTGTAGTCCTAGCTACTCAGAAGGCTGAGGTGGGAGGATCACTTGAGCCTGGAAGGTTGAGGCTGCAGTGAGCTGAGATGATACCACTGCACTCTGGCCTAGGTGACACACTGAAATCCCGTCTCAAATAAAAACAAACCCCAAAAGTTTTGCTGTGTGCTGTGGCTCATGCCTATAATCCTAGCACTTTGGGAGGCCAAGGTGGGTGGATCACGAGAACAGGAGTTTGAGACCAGCCTGGCCAACATGGTGAAACCCTATCTCTACTAAAAATACAAAAATTAGCTGGGCATGGTGGCACACACCTATAATCCCAGTTCCTTGGGAGGCTGAAGCACAAGAATTGCTTGAGCCCGGGAGGCAGAGGTTGCAGTGAGCTGAGACTGTGCCACTGCACTCCAGCCTGGGTGACAGAGCAAGACTCCATCTCAAAAGAAAACAAAAACAAAACTTTTATAATTGTAGTACAATTATTAGGAACAAGAAATTGGCACAGTACTAGTAACTGAATTATAGCTGTGATTCAAAATTCACCATTTTTTCTTCCAAGCCCCATTTTCTGCCCCAGGACCTCATCCAGGCTCCCAGGTTGCATTTAGTAGCCATTGCTCTTTATCTTCCTCCAATCTGGGACTGTATATCAATCTTTGCTTGTCTTCCATGACCTGCATTCACACTTTTGAAGAGTACTGGTCAGTTATTTTATAGAATAGCCCTCAGTTTGGGTTTATCCAGTGTTTTTTTCATAATTGGACTGATGCTATGCACTTTTGGCAAGAATTCCACAAAAATATAGTGTCCTCAGTGAATCGTCTGAAGGGGTATGTGATGTTGATATGTCTTATTACAGGGGGTGTTTTCCTTGATTACTTGGCTAAGTTGTTGGTTGCCAATGCCAAATTTCTTCCTTGTCAAGTCACTATATTTCCCTTTGTAGTTGAAAACCTAATCTGTGATTTTTAACTTGGTAGCATGGCAGTGAGGAAATAAAATTTTGTGCATAAGGAGAAAATTTCCTCTTCTTCCCAACCCCCATTTAAAAGGCATTCATTTGAAAAATATGGTTTGTCCTAGAAAACTTAAGCAGAATGGTTAATGTGGCTAAAATAAAACTATCTTTTGGCTGTTTCAGTGACAGTTTTAAAAAATGAAAATAGTGAAAACAGTGACAATTCCTTTCTCTATTCTGCCATCTCTGTCAAAACCTGCCTTTGATCATTTTACTTTCCTGATTAAAAACGTTTGGCGGGTTCCAAATGACTACAGAAAAATGTCTCAACCTCCCGGTTTGCCACTCAAGGCTGTCTGCAATATGACTGCAATTGACTTTTCCATCTCTTTGCTACTTTCCCTGTCTTCTGCTCTCCACACCCAGGAATTCCATCTCTCGGCTGTGTATAACAACCACCATTTGCTGGGTCTCTGTGTTTGCTTATGCTATTCTCTCAGCCACAACCATTCTTCTTTTCTCACCTCTACCATTTAGAACCCTTGTTCTGTTTAGATGAGTATTATTAGCTCACACTTTCTGTGCCAGTTATTAAGCTGTGGTCTCTCAGTTTCAAGTCTACCCTTCTATACTCTGCTTTGTGATGCTGGGACTGGACTGTACAAACCACATTTCTGCATTTGCCAACTGCTTCGTGTAAGGCTCTGCCCATATGGGGAACTAGAGGATATGGGAAGATATTCTATTCCTGAAACGATTGCCCCATAGTACATCTTCACCCTGGCAGCAGCAGCTCCTCTCATAGCAACACTGGGATTCATCTGCAGTTTTCCCAGTGCTGCCAGGATCTGCCACAGTATGCCTGCCCAGCGATACCAGTACCAGCTGGTCAGTGACCCCTTTTTAGAGGTTTAGGTTCCAGCCCCATGGGAATCCCTCCTCTAACCTTGGGGTTAACAGCATCATCTGGGTAGGGCTCCTTCTTCGGAGGTCTGCTTTGAGAGAACCTTCTCTAAACTAATAATTCCAACCTCTTCCTTTGTTTCCTGCATCCTTAAGAATGGGAGTGACTTCCTGCAGTTGCAGTCCATGTGGTACATTTGTGTTCAGTTTTTGCCCTATACAAAGTTAGCAACCGTATTCTAAATGACACTTATTTTTGATTACATTCTCTCTGTTAAAAAAAAGCCCCCAAACTTGGGGTTTCTATCTTCCATCTGAACCCTGGATGATATGGAAGTTGGTACCAGGGGCAATCCCCAGAAACAGGTAGATTTAGGGGTTTGTTTCCTGTGGTCCTTTAGGCTCAAGTATGGCACTGAGCTCTTGCCCATGGGAAATGCAATGCTGGTAATCTGGCATGTGATGGCATCAAGATCAGTCAGATTTGGGTGATTGTGAGGAAGTACCTACTGAAGCCAGGGACTTGGGGGACCAGGTGACTGCTTGCTGCCCTTGACCACAGCAGCAGTAATGATGACTCTTAGGCCTGTGGTGTGAGGCAGGCTCTCCTGAGTGTACTCACTGTTACCAAAAGTGAGTGACAAGCTCAGACATTCCAGTGCTCAGCTCAAGTCAACAGAGATCCAGAGAGCTTCTCTGGTAACCTTAAAATACTTTCTTGGCTGGGTGCGGTGGCTCACACCTGTAATCCTAGCACTTTGAGAGGCCGAGGTGAGTGGATCACAAGGTCAGGAGTTCGAGACCATCCTGGCCAACATGGTGAAACCCTATCTCTACTAAAAATTAGCTGGGCGTGGTGGCACATGCCTGGAGTCCCAGCTACTCAGGAGGCCGAGGCAGGAGAATTGCTTGAACTTCGAAAGTGGAAGTTGCAGTAAGCACAGATTATACCACTGCACTCCAGCCGGGGTGACAGAGTGAGACTCTGTCTTGGGGAGAAAAAAGAAAAAACTTTCTTACCAAAGTCACAGTTGGTGATGACGATGGTGGAGATAGCTATCATCATCATTATCGAATCTCCTTGGTTTGAGAGAGGAAATCTGAATAAACCCAGCTCAGCTCAGAAGTCTTTCTTGGTCCAATTAGCTATGGCCAGGCAGGAAATACCACTCGGTGGAAACATGGCTGCCAGCCGTGGGCAGCCACTTCCCATGGATGAGGGCAGAGCCCACATCCTCACAGTTGTCTCCCCAATACACGTGGGAGTAGAGACAGCGGCCCAGAGGAAGAAGACCAGTGTCTGGTCATTTTGAGGGTGGGAGGAGACAACAGGAATTCTCCAGCTCAGTCTCTAGGACAAAGTCTGACCTTTAAGCCCAGAGGGCCTGAGGCTGATATCTAGAGAAATTGTTTTCCTGAGGGACTTTTGAGATTCAAGACACAAGCTTGGCTGCCATGCTCCATGGTAACAGAGCAGGACTCAGAGTCTGAAAAAGGGACAAACTTTTTTTTTTTTTCCTGCATGGAAATCAAGCATGGCTTTAGTGCAGCAAGGACTGAGGGGAGCTCAGTGCCATGCAGGGTTTTCTTCTTTCGGAGCACTAGGGAGATTGCATTCTGGACAGAGAAACAGCGTTCTCTGCAGGGCTGGGCTGCAGTGGCAATGGGGGAGGGAGACGAAGTTGGGACTGCTCCACCCAGCAGGTGCCAGCCAGGATGCCAGAGAAGAAAGATAAATCGAAGAAACTCCCCTCAGTAATGGGAGCCTTTGGAGTGGGGCTGCAGAGCCAGTGCAATTGAGACAGAAATGTAATTTCACTTGCACTTTTTGCACTGGTGAGGTTTGGGGTTGCTCAGATTACATTCAAACCTGCCCAACAACTTTTTTGAAAATTATTATTATTATTTTAATGGGAACAGCTTAGTTATTCCATATCATTCACCTATGGAAGTCTCTCTTCTTCCTGAAGGCTCAGACATTTAAAACTCAGGCCAACCAAAATAGCAACACCACCACCACAAAGCCTGGCTGTTAATCCCTGGTTTTCACTTACATGCAGAACTGTCTGCTTCAGTGACACCTTTTCAGGGTTTCCAGGAGAATGATGTTGACTGGTGAGGGGCTTCCGAGACTGTCAACTCCACCAAAGGCAGTTTGGGGTTTGATGTTAGCAGACTTGGCCAAGCATGCGTTGAAATAACTCATTACTCATTCTACCTGTTGTTTTAAAAAGGCAGCATTGAGACGCTTCGAATATTTTGCTGTGGGGGTTTTGGCAGAACATATTTCAAGTGGGGGAAAGAAAATAACAAACAGTGGGCAAGGGCAAATGAATTTGCTTTGACCGCTGGCTAGTTAGGGCATATGTGTATGTTGCGTGTGGGTTGAATTAGAGTATTTGGAGACCCTGTGCTATTCTTTCTGAAGTCCTTTACTTATTATTCATGGTTTCATTATGGTCCCTTTTATTCACACACACATCTAGGGGAGGGGGCAGGTGCTGGATTTCATCTTAAAAACAAACAAACAAACATAAAACTTGCCATATATTCTAGAGTTATAGGTGCATGCATTTCTTTCCTCCCATCAAATCTTGCTTTTCCATTTTAGCCACATAAATGGTTGTCATAGTGACATTTCCTTCCAGCCCCCTTAGCTTTGGTATGGAGCAGAGAGCTCGGAGAGTATCCACGGACCATAAATCCAGTTCTTATCTGTCCCCTTCACTCCCTGAAACTAATCAGATATGAGGTCGGCTTTGGGCTGCTCCTGCTATCCCAAAATGAGAGGAAATGACATCAAAATTAGGCAAAAAAATGGACTCTTTGTCTGAGTTACTCAGAATGGTATTGTTTATTTTTGGAGAAAAGTATATTAGTTTGGCATTTTCATAAGAACTTAGCCAGTAGACGTCATGATTTCTGGGGTCTAGCAGGAAAGCGGACATTGAATTCCTTCTAAAAATCTCTGAATGTCTTGGGTTTAGAATAGATTCTTAAAAGTTGTGAGATGCAAAGAACTTAAAACAGAACTGCCATTCAACCCAGCAATCCCATTACTAGGTATATATCCAAAAGAAAACAAATCATTCTACCAAAAAGACACATGCACTCGTATGTCCATCGCAGTACTATTCACAATAGCAAATACATGGAATCAACCTAGGTACCTAACAACGGTAGATTGGATAAAGAAAATATGGTACATACATACCATGGTATATCATGCAGCCACAAAAGGAATGAAATTGTGTTCTTTGCAGCCACATAGATACAGCTGGAGGCCATTATCCTAAATGAACTAACAGGAAGCCAAATACTAGTGTTCTTACTTGTAAGTGGGAGTTAAACAGTGGGTACTCGTGGACGTAAAGAGGGCAGCAACAGACACTGGGGAGTAGTAGAGGGGAGAAGGGAGTAGGGGTTAAAAACCTATTGGGTACTATGCTCAGTACCCAGTTGACAGGATCAATTGTACCCCAAACCTCAGCTTCATGCAATATACCCAGGTAACAAGCCTGCACAAGTAACCCCAAATCTAAAATATAAGGTAAAATTATTTTTAAAAATGTTGTGAGATGGTTGAAAAAATAAAAACATTTCTTCAAGTCGACTTCAAACTTTCATCTTTTGTAACATTTGCTAATATGGTAATATTATTTTGCAAAAATTTTGCATATATTAAGATCCAGCATCATCTCTAAAGATAATGCCTTAAGGTGTTTTTTTTTTTTATTTTTATTTTAACAAAAACATTTAATTAGAATCCAGGGGCAAAGACTTCAGGAGCATCTTGGCAGTTGAAGGTTCTAAGTTACTGAGAGACTGAGACCACAGAGGTGAAGTAATTAAAGGGGAGGGAAAGAAAAGTCACGTCCTGACCCCAATTCAGGCTGGGAGTGGGACTGTCAAGGACTGGGTATTTCCCACGAGTCTTTCCTGGGGGTTATGTGGGCCTCCCACTGGAGCTGGTCTAACTTCCATCATAGTGGGATAGGCAGCTGTCATCTGTGACACAAAATATGAAAAAAAAGTGGCAAAGATGACTTTGGACAATAAATTATTTGGGATACTTTTGACTACCAGAAGGAAAATAGCATCTGAAAGTGGCTTCATTAGCTTGCATTTCTGTTTCTTCTAATAAGACGTTGGAAAGGAGGGAATTACAGGGCTGGTTTGGCGGGTCCTTAACGCCATGGTCCTGGGGCGTTGTCTCTGCAGTTTTCCACCCTTCACCTCTGGTTTAAACATGACTCCTGCAGCTCCAAGCTCATATCCTAAGTCAGCAACGTCCAAAGTTGGAAGGAAGAAGGAGCGGATAAACACGCTCTACTTGTTCATCTCTCTCTTGCTCTCTTTCTCTCTCTCTCTTTTTCCTCTCCCCCACTTCCCTGCCTCCCCCGCCTCCTTCTCTTTCCTTCTCTCCCTCCCTCCCCTTTCTCTTTCTCCCCCTTCTCTCTCTCTCCCCTCCATCCTTCCCCTCTCTTTCTCCCCCTCTCCCCCAACCCCCTCACTCCCTCTCTCCCCCGCTCTCTCCCTCTGTTTCTCTTCCTCTCTCCTCTCTCCCCTCTCTCTCTTCCTCTCTCCCTGTCTCTCTCCCCCGTCTCCTTCTCTGTTTCCCTTTTTATCTCCCTCTTTCCCTCCCTCCCCCTCCTCCCTTCTCCCTCTTCCTCCCCCTCCTCCCCTCTCCCCCTCTCTCCTCCTACCCACTCCCTCTCTCTCTCTCCTCCTCCCCCTCTCTCTCTACCCCCCATCTCCTTCCTCTATGTCTCCCCCCTGCCTCTTGGTCCCTCTCCTTTTTAAATCCCGGATACTTCCCCACCACTGCACATGTCCACATATGTTTCATTGGTGGAACTGAATCAAATGACCGTCCCTAGTTGCAAGGAAGTTTGGGGAAGTGAGTATCTAGCATTTTCCATTTCTGCTGTGGGAGGTGGATGCTGCCTATAGGGCAGAAGGGAGAAGTGCCAGGCTCCTGTGTTAGTAACAAACAGTGTCAGCCATAGCTAGAGTTTTGGAACTCAAAAGACTTAATGACCACTGCTTTACCCTGTAGTCTTACTTATGAAAAATTGGCACCAGAAGAGAATCAATGACCTGCCCACACAGCTTAGTGTCAAATCCAAAGTCTGAGTCTACATGTCTGCATCTTTGGACTCATGACATAGAACTGAGGTTGAGGATGACTAACATTTGACTTGCATATTACAACTGGCATAGTGAGGGCTTTGTTCTGCATGTATTAGTTTGCTTAACTTTTGCCTTTAGCGCTGCGGAGCCTGCAGGCTTCTCAGAACAGAGGGTGCATCTGCTGCAGCTTCCCACGTCTCCTGCTGAAAGGTAGCCAATCATTTCTTCCTAATTAACGATCAAACATGATTTCAGGTGGTCGTTTTCCTAAGATGCCTTGGGAGATGTTCCTTGTATCTGTCAGTGGTACTGATCACGTTGTCATTTTTGGCAACTAATTCCCAGAATGAATAATAAAATTATAATAATCTCGCACCAGAGGGAGGGTGACCAATTTGTAAAGTCCATTAAGAATCGAGCAAAGGATTGTCCTCTAATGAGATAGACAGCGTCAGGGAGACCATTCATCAAGCCTCTCTGTCACAGATGCACAAAGGAACCCTGGAGGGAGGGGCTCCTGGAATGCGGGTTGTCTTGGATGCGCATTTCCATATTGTCATTGATCAGCTGCCGGGAGAAGGAACGACAAGCAGAACACAGAGTTCTCCATTGTAAGGCTCCGGGTGTGTTTATGCCACCCTTGATTCATTCCCCACGGGGTGAGAAGCATTACTCACCATTTTCTCATGTGCCAGAAAGAGAAATGGAATCAACGGGCGTATCATCTCCTTGTTGGAAAATGACAGCTCCCTTATTATAAATCCCCAATAAATTGATGGAAGAGCTGTTCATACTTCATAGATATAAATGTTTCCTGGGATTAATGGGAACTTATTCCTAGAAATGACTTACAGTTCAGGAACCGATCTTTGAATTGAGGTATTGTTTGTTTTTCCTCCAGATGTCATGATACATGACGTCAGTGGAGGATAGATGGCAAAGGCTTTCCATTTACCCCATCCCTGTCCCCCACCACATTTCCCACTTCCTGTGGCCAAACATTTATAGCTTTAGAAATGCTAAATTATCACTACCTTTTGGAAGAACGCTTCTCCCTTCTGGAAATCCTTTCCAGGAGAATTTGAAATGTGTAAATCTCCTTGTTACCTTTGGGGGAAACCATGGAGATGAAACCGTTACACTGTAAGACAGAAACAAACCACTGCTCACTATTGTATGTATCTTAAAGAATTAATGTTTTATTTCAATAGGTATCTCGGCATTTGTTTTCAGCATCCTTTGTCACCAGCATATTGAAGCTCTTGCCTGTCATATGGGAGAGGATTGTGCCAACAACAGCTTATTTTCTGAATCATCAGGGTCTCCTCTGATGTGGCCTCTAAGGGTCATCTTGGGACTGTCATTCGGTATTTATATTAGTGTTGATACTCTCAGTGAGTGAGTGCTTTTATAAGTGAAATGGAATCTTTTGTCCAGCACCAGGAGCATGTGGGTACTTAATAAGTACCAATCAATAGCTTTTGCTGATATTGGAATATAGGCCCATCTACTTCCTGGATGGTTCCACTGGGAAAGAGGCATTTATAGCTTGTGCTTTATTCTATAGAAGATGCCAAGGGCTGCTTTCTAGATTGCCTTTGTTTGAATCTATGCTGGGTGTGACGTTTACCCATGCAATGCCATTCCTCTCTGCCGGAACCTGGCGTGGGGGTTGGAACTTCAGTGGCTCTTCCACTTGATTTGCTGAACTTCTACTTTGTTCCAAGAGTCAGCTGGCCGGGGAGGAGCAGAGTGAAGAGTGTCTCCATGCCTGCCAGCCTACTAAATTTCCTGGAGCCCACACCCTGCTGCCTCCCTAGACTTCTTAGAAGTCACAGGGGGCTTGTGTTCTCCTGGCCACCCCACACTTCAGCTGACTTTTTCAAGGCTGGCAGAAGTCTGGTAACGACTGTCTTCCCACCGTTTCTGTGGGAATTGATTCCTTTTGTTTACCCCCATTCCTGAAGTCCCACTAACACATGAATGGAATGTAGAACAACATCTTACTAAATCTGAGGATAAGGGAGGGAGAAGAGCACAGACAACATGTTACACCTGAACATTGGACATCACTTTTCTGAACTGTGCCTCAATTTCCCTTACCATGGGGAGCCCTCGCTAGTGGCCTTTGCTCCTCAGGTTCCGGATTCCTGCCATAGAGTGGCCCTCACTTCTCCTTATTCATTCATTCAACAAATATACATTGATTATCTACTATGTGCCAGGAGCTGGGCTAATATTTAGCATTGATTCTTCACACCAACTCTGTGAAATAGGTACTATTAATATTCCCATTTTACAGATAAGGAACCAAGAATTCAAGAGGTAATAAGTCACTTGGCCGGTGGCTACTTAGGATTTGGATGATTTTGCTCTACTTTCAATATGCCTACCTCAGCCACTGAATTAATCGGTTGGAGTCTTTTTATTAGAAAATAGCTCCTGCTGTACTATTTTTTATTAGGCTAGTTGTAATATAAAGAGGAAGGAAGATAACACTTCCCACCTTGGAAAATGCTTGGATATAGCACAGTAAATGCAAAACAGATACAAGCCTGATGCCATGGAGCTTTCAGTCTTCAGTGAAGGAGTGAAGAGGGGAGGAGAGGTCCATGGCGCAGAACACATGTGTGCACACGTACTCACTGTGATATATGGTAATAATGACAAGGATGTAGAGAACCGGGTACTGTGAGCAAAATTAATAGCTCCCCTGCTTCCTCCTATTCCTGCATACCTCCCTCTTTTCCCAAGTCACCTAGGAAACTGCAAATCCCTCTCTCTTTAGTCATTCTTTCTTTCTTTAGTCTCTTTTTGTTTTGACAGCCTCATTCCAGATCTGTTACAGGTTTGGGACTCTCACCTTTCCTACACAAAGACTCCACCAAGGTAATTCCCTAAAAAAAGTACCGTCACCTCTTATATGAATAGGGTATTCTTCTCCTATGGGAAAACACCTGGGATATGTTTTTATTTTAAGTTGCAGTTTTTCCTTCCTGAAACATTGTCTCAATTTTTTTCTTCCTTTTCAAAGTGTGGGATGTCCAATGTGTGGGTGTCAAAGACATGTTTAGGTGGGTCCTGGGAGAATATTAACTAACACCTCACATAGCAATGTAGATATTTTCTTCTCTTTATATAGTATATCATGTCTATAATTTTTTTTTTTTTTGGCAGAGTCTTACTCTGTCACTCAGGTTGAAGTGCAGTGGTGTGATTTTGGCTCACTGCGACCTCTACCTCCTGGGTTCAAGCAATTCTTATGCCTCAGCTTCCCAAGTAGTTGGGATTACAGGCATGTGCCACCATGCCTGACTCATTTTTGTATTTTTAGTAGAGATGTGGTTTCACCATGTTGCCCAGGCTGGTTTTGAACTCCTGGCTTCAGGTGATCCACCTGCCTCGGCCTCCGAAAGTGCTGGGATTATAGGTGTGAGCCACCATGCCCGTCCTCATGTTTATAATTGCTTTATTTCCTTCCTTCCCTCCTTCCCTCCCTCCTTTCCTTCCTTCTTTCCCTTCTTTCATACTCACCAGATGGTAATACCTGACACCCATCAGTTATATATATTCATGTTAACAAACATTTTTATGCTACTTCTTATGTTCCAGACTCTATTCTAAGCACCAATTATAAATCGATAGTCTTAATTGCATCAAGGAGAGAAATCTGAGCTAGGTGCTGACATGGCTTGATTATTTCCTTCTTTTAATCCACAGTGAGCAGACTATACGGTCAGAAACTTTGACATCTAGCTGGAACTATAGAAATCTTTTTTGTTTTGTTTTATTTTATTATCGTATTTTAAGGTTATCTTCTACTTATAGCAATTGATTTAGTTTCTTTTTAAAATCTAAGTAGCTTTCTTTTTAATGTTACATGTAATATAACATAAATATACGGGGTGGGTGGTGCCTGGATGTGGTAAAAATCATGTAGCTGGTGGCGCTGACTAAGGCCTGGATATCCTGCTAAGGCGTGTGTCAGCAGAGACTATGGTAGGTGGGCTGAGGTCATTTACAAGGACAAGGGCCCAAGCGGTGGAATGGGGGATTAGAGTCAGACCAGTTTGAATCCAGGCTTTGCTATCTCTCGTGCACATGGCCTTGGGCAAGTCCGTCTTCTTGCTGAACCTTGGTTTCCTCTCCCAGCAAGTGCCAATGATCACTGGCAGCTGTACAGATGCAATGAGAAAACACTGGAGAAAATTCCTGGTGTGCTGTCTGGCAAGTAGTTGGTGTAAAACAAATGTTTGTTTTTAAGTTGGAAGTGCAAGATTTTTTTGAATTATGAAAGAACCATTTTAAAAAATGAACAAATGACTAGGTAATCCATGGTGAACCAGACAGGCAGGACCCTGTGCTTCTGAAGGTTTGATGCTGTGAGACAGTCAAAACACGTTTTACAAACATGCGTGGTGTCAGGGTGGTGAGCAGCCGGCGGAGAAAAGGGTTGGCACTCTGGGTGGGTTTGATAAGCAGCCCTTACATTTCCTGGAAAATCAAAAGGATTTACTAGAACAACGCCATCAAGAAATGTGTAAACTGAGACCTGAAAAATGTCTAGGTGTTTCCCAGGCAAAGAGGAGAGTGGAGAGATGATATTCTAGGCAATGAGCCTACTCTGACTTCTATTCAGGAATTTCACACTGACCGCCATGCTCAGAGCAGATCAACTCATCCCATAAGCAAGCTTGGTTTATGGCATTCACCAAAGGGCCTCATCCGTCCCCAGGTCTCAGGCATCCTTTTTACTGTGGTGATCTCTCTTCCTGTTTTACATTACAACCAAGGCATTCCTTTTCCAAGTTGCCTGGCAGCCTTATGAGTTTTATGGATATGTGAGTTTCTAGAAATAAGCCTTGGTTCCAAGTCCTCAATTCCTCCATCTCCACTGGCCTGTTATTCACCATTTCCTCATCTCCTGAAGATATTTCCTTGTCCTTAAAATGAGAAATAACTGTGTTCTGTGACTACTGTTTTTATTTTTCTCCTGAGAGTCTTATTTGATGGGATCAGTAAGACCAGATTAAATGTTATATTAGATGGCATTTCTCTTTATGGTATATTTTTGGCTCATTTTGAAGGAAGGGTCTAGTCCATGGTTTACCATGATGTACCTTGTAGAGAAGAGTGTGTCAGAAGCCAGGCCTGAATTATGATGGAGAGTATTAATATGTTTGTTTATTGGCTTTGAAAAAAAATCACTGTTCATGTGTTCATGCTCTTTCTCATTGCATCTGTACAGCTGCCAGTGCTCATCGGCACTTGCTGGGAGAGGAAACCAAGGTTCAGCAAGAAGACGGACTTGCCCAAGGCCGTGTGGTTTCCTTAGCTTTCTGCATCTCACTTGCTTGTTGTTCCAAGCCAAGGACTCTTTTTTGGTTATGCAAGTTTGCGTTTCTACTTTCATTCTCTAAAAACAGCTCCAGTTTTAGCCAGTCTAATCTTATCTCTTGCTGCTTACTGGCATGCTAAGCATAAAATATAGCAAAGTTCTTTTTGTTTCTTGAATAATCTTTGTTTCTGCTAATTGTTTCTTGAATAATCCTTATTCCTGCCCTTGTTCTTTCATTGCCCATGAGGTGCCATTTCTGAAAATTCTCCTCTACCTGAAACACTGGTCACCACCCCCAATTCACCAGGACTGCTCTTTCTGGTCTGAGTTGATGTACAACTTCTGGGAAGCTCCGTCTGAAAATGCAAGATGACACTGGGGCCTCTTCCATGTACATATGCTTGTAAAAGACTCTAATTCTTCTGTCTGGGCACTTGTAGCAACAGATAATACCCACTCGATTTCTTGTTAGTTTGCCCTTCACTCTACTGAGGTTGAGAGCAAGGCATCATGTTCACAGCTGTATCCTCTGTGTCTAGAAAAATCCCTGCACCTTATCCATGTTCAGCAATGTTTAAATACATGAATGAAGTGATAAATGAATAAAGGCAGTGTTAGCATATGGGCTCGATTTTGAATTCAAAATCATTAAAAGTCAGTATTTTTCCTAGTCCCTTGCCATATTTCCTCAACTTCACCCAAGACATACCCTTGTTAAAGATACATCAAAGATCAAATATTAGCTTGAGTTTCACATCATCTCTCTTGTTCAAGGCAGTCCCTTTACAGTGGTATCTTTCTTCCTATTTTACATTCCAACTAGCCTGATAAAAATAGTACAGCAAGAGCCATTTTCTAATAGAAAGACTCCCACCAATTAGTTCAGTGGCTGAGGTAGAAATACTGAGAGTAGAATACAGTTATTCAAATCCTAACTAGCCACTGGCCAAGTGACTTATTACCACTTGAATTCTTGGTTTCTCATCTGTAAAATGGGCATATTAATAGTACCCACTTCAAAGAGTTGGTGTGAAGAATCAATGCTATCTATTTGAATGAAGCATTAATAAAACAGACAAAGGTGACTGTAAAAATGACCCTCAGAGCAATGGACTTTCTCAGTGGCATGTGTTATACTGTAAATACAAAGCTCAAATTAATGTCAGATAGCTATAATACAAGGCCAGGCAGTGGGTAAGTACAGAATAAATAGTGGCTGCTATGGTGATGTGCATTCATATTGGTTTATGAATACGCTTCTATGCTTGCCTTAACCTGAGGCACCAGGGAAAATTCAAGTGTGTTCTCAGCTTCCGAGGGTGATAGCAAAGGAACAGCAGCCCCCACTGCCGTCTTGAGTAGCCTTGTCAAAGGACATTTTCATCAAGACTCAGATCCACCTCCTCGTCACCACCATATCTGTTGCTCTTGCTCATGGCAACTGCAGTGACTAAGCTCACCCTGTCATGGGGAGGATGGTGACAGGTGGCAAGTGACTGTGAAGAAAAACTCTCGGGTAGAAGATGAAGATTAACACGTGCTTTACACATTTCCCTGGAGACACGTCATCAGAGAGTTTCAGCCAACTGACATTATTCATGATCTAGTGTGAAAAATTGGTACTGAAGCTACTTTGGGCTTTGAAATTAATTTGCACTTTTTACTTTCTTTTGCAAGTTTAAGATTCTGAACAACTTTGGGGATGTTGTTAAACTATGTGCTAAGCCTCTTTCACCCCCAAGGCAGTCATCACAGCCAATGGAGTTGTTTTGGCTAATTAAGTACTATTGACATCATTTTGGAAATTACCTTTAGACTTCATAATAGGGTTTTATGCTTAATTTTCATGAAACTGGGCTCACATTAGCATTTGATTCTTGTGTTCAAAATGTTCTGCCTGGAAGTAAAAGATAGTGTACCTGGAGTGTTTTCCCTGCTCTGAAAAAGGGTGTTCCCAGAGTTCCTGAGATTTGCTCTCTATTAGATCAGCAATAAATCTGGAATTTATGTAACTTTATACCAATCACAATGATGGGAATAAAAAGATGAGGAAAGCTGTTTTACCATGCATGTTTGTATATCAATCTATATATATATATGCACAGATATATGCTCCAATTATATGAAATGTGTATATGTGCATATATAATATAATATATGTGTATATACCTGGATATATACACATACACACATTTATAGGCAGAATTATAGTTCAGTGCTTTAAAACAGTTGTCACCTGCCAAGACATATAAATGACTTACAGCAATTCTTTCGACTTATAAATTATGTGTGGGACTGATAGTAAAGCAAATGTGATCAGCTATTTTGACCTCTCCCATTCCATCCTTGTTGATGGATCACTCTATCATGATGTCTCCCACTAGGCATTCATAGCTTTGCAAATATTCCATCACTGTGTTCTGTGTGCAAATTATAATGGTGCAATTTTAAAATTGAATTATTGGCAGGACTTTCAGGAAGTCAGTTAATTCTTTCCCCCTAAAAACATCTATAAAGCTGGGAAAAATTGACAAAAACAACCTCTTCAGTGTTCTGGAAGTTAATGAATGGCATACAACAATCTGAGAAGCATTCATGCTAAGACAGCTGCTGAAATTCAGGTAGGAACAGTGGGAGTCTGTGGTGTTCTGGTCTGGGCTAGAGTTGCTCCCCTTCTCTGCTCAGTTGGATTGGCATGTGCTGCTACAGTCAAAGGGAGGCTGTGTAAGGTAGCATTTTAGAGGAACAGACACACACACACACACAGGCATATTCTATTGGTTATTTTTGTATATTTGGTTATCAGTATATATCTAGAATGAGATTTATGATAAGGAGCTGGCTTACACAAATATAGAGGCTAGGAAGTTCTATGATTTGCTATCTGCAAGCTCCAGATCCAGGGAAGTCAGTGATACAACTTGAAGTCCTGAGAGCCATGGCTGAATGGTGTAGATCCCAGTTAGCATCTGAAGGCCTGAGAACCAGGAGAACTGTGGGCAGGAGATAATGATGTCTCAGCTCAAGCCGTCAGATAGAGTAAAATTCAATCTTCTTTTGCCTTTTTGTTCTATTCAGGCCCTTGGTGGATTGGATGACACCCACTACTTTGGGGAGAGTTATTTCCTCTACTCACTTCACCAATTCAGATGCTAATCTTTCCCAGAAACACCCTCATAGACATACCTTGAAGTAATATTTTACCAGATATCTGGGCATCCCATGACCAAGTCAAATTGACACATAAAATTGGCCATCACAGAGGCCTACTTGATGTGGAACACTGGATGATATAGTGGTGTTATTTGTAAAAGTGATGACTTGGTGGCCAACAAGTGGGAGAGGGCCAATAACTCTACTAGCCTGAGTTTGCATTCATATTCAGGGTAAGATGTCCATGGCTGATGCTGTACACATTCACAGCAGAAACAGAAGAGAGCCTAAGCTATTCATGGACTCCTGGCCAACCCTGACACTTTGCACATATCCACAGCCTTAAAAGGGCCTAACAGGAAGCAAAAGTAGGAACAGATTTGAGAATAGCCTAAACTTTGAATGTGTACTCTTACTCTCTACCGTAATCAGAGGATAGTAGATATATTGTTTCAGACATTTGAGCACAATCTCTTTCCAATTATCAGCTGACTGCTAAGCTATACTCAAATAGGAGCAACTCAGAAACCTGAGCAAAGACATCAGTGACTATATACTGTGCAGGAGACAGATCCACAGATTTATGCAAGGAAAGTTTCTAAGTAATTAAAACAGACAAAACAGCAACAATAGGCCAGGCGCGGTGGCTCACGCCTGTAATCCCAGCACTTTGGGAGGCCGAGCCCGGTGGATCAAGAGGTTAGGAGGTTGAGACCATCTGGCCAACATGGTGAAACCCCATCTCTATTTTAAAAAAATGCAAAAATTAACTGGGCGTGGTGGTGCTCACCTGTATTCCCAGATACTCAGGAGGCTGAGGCAGGAGAGTTGCTTGAACCTCGGAGGCAGAGGTTGCAGTGAGCTGAGCTTGCACCACTGCACTCCATCAGAGGGGGAAAATCAGAATCCAGAGTTGTTACCACCTGTTATCTAAAATGGTCACCTTTTAACAAAATATTATGAGACATGCAAAGAAACAGGAAAATATTTTTGGAAGGAAACACAGTTAATAGAAACTGTCTCTCAATATCCCCAGAGGTTAGATTTAGCACACAAAAATTTCAAAGAAGCTGTTATAAATACATTCAAAGAACTAAAGGAGACCATGCTTAAAGAATTAAAGGAAAATATGACATCAATGAATCCACAAATAGGGAGTCTCAATCATGGGATAGAAATTACCAAAAAGAGCCACATGGAAATTCTCAAGTTGAGTGTACTAAATAAAATGAATAATTCACTGGAGGGACTCAACAGCAGATTCAAGATGTCAGAAGAAAGGATCAGTGAACTTAAAAGTAGAGCAATAAAAATTACCTAACGAGAGAAAACAAGAATAAAGAAAATATGAACAGAGCCTCAGAGAACATGGAACATTAAATATACTGACATATATTTAGAATAAAATTAATGAAAGTCCAAAAATAAAGAATAAAGAGAAGGGGTTAGCAGAGATATTTGAATGAGTCATGGCTGAAAACTTGCCAAAATTGATTTTTTTATTTTTAAAATTTTTGTAGGTACATAGTAGGTGTTTATGGGTACATGAAATGTTTTGATATAGGCATGCAAAGTGAAATAAGCACATCATGGAAGATGGGATATGCATCCTTCCAAGCATTTATCCTTTGAGTTACAAACAATTCAATTAAATTCTTTAAGTTATTTAAAAATATGTAATTAGGTTATTATTTTATTATTATGAGGCAAGGTTTTGCTCTGTCATGCAGGCTGAAGGGTAGTGGTAAATTTTGGTTCACTGTAACCTCTGTCACCGAGGCTCAAGTGATCCTCCCACCTCAGCTTCTCAAGTAGCTGAGACCACAGGCACATGCCACCACACCCTACTACTTTTTGTCATTTTTGTAGAGATGAGCTTTCTCCATGTTGGCCAGGTTGGTCTTGAACTCCTGGGCTCAAGAGATCTGCCTGCCTTGACCTCTCAAAGTACTGGGATTACAGGCATGAGCAACCGTTCCTGACCAATTAAATTATTATTGACTATAGTCAGCCTATTGTTCCATCAAATTGTATTTTTTTCTTTTTTTTTTTTTTTCACCCATTAACCATCCCCACCTCTTGCTCCAGCCTTGCACTACCCTTCAGCCTCTGGTAACAACCATCCTTCTATTCTTTATGTCTGTGAGTTCAGTTGTTTTGACTTTAGGCCCCACAAATAAATAAATAACATACAATGTTTGTTTTTCTGTGCCTGGCTTACTTCACCTGATAGAATGATCTCCATTTCCATCCATGTTGTTGCAAATGACTAGATCTCATTCTTTTTATGGCTGAATAGTAGATGTACTATTATGTAGATGTACCATGTTTTCTTTACCCATTCATCTGTTGATGAACACTTAGGTTGCTTTCAAATCTTAGCTATTGATTCTTCCAATCCATGAACTTGGAAACTTTTTTTTTTAGTTTTGGGTGTCCTCTTCAATTCTTTCATCAGTATAGTTTTCACTATAGAGATCTTTTACTTTGGTTAATTTCTAGGTATTTAATTTTATGTGTGGCTATTGTAAATGGGATTATTTTTTAAATTTGTTCTTCACATTGTTCACTGCTGGTATATACAAATGCTACTGATTTTTGTAGGTTGACTTTGTATCCTGCAACTTTACTAAATGTGTTTAACAGTTCTAATAGATTTTCTGTGGTGTCTTCAGGTTTTTCCAAATGTAAGATTATATCATCTACAAACATGGGTAATTTTGCTTCTTCATTTCCAGTTTGGATGCCCTTTATATATCCTTCTCTTGTCTGATTGCTCTAGCTCAGGCTATCAGTACTATGTTGAATAACAGTGGTGACAGTGGGCATCCTTGCCATGTTCCAGATCTTAGAGGAAAGACTTTCAGTTTTTCCCCTTTCAGTATGATACTAGCTGTGAAGTCTGTCATATATGGCTTTGATTATGTTGAGGTATGTTTCTTCTAGCCCCAGTTTTTTGAGAGTTTTTATCAGGAAGGGATGTTGAATTTTTATCAAATGCCTTTCTAGCATCAATTGAAATTATCACATGGTTTTTATCCTTCATTTTCTTGATATAATGTATCACATTGATTGATTTCAGCATGTTGAACCACCCTCCTTGCATCCCAGGGATAAATTCCACTTGGTTTTGATGAATGATCTTTCTTTCTTTTTTTTTTGAGACGAAGTTTTGCTCTTGTTGCCCAGATTGGAGTGCAATGGTTCAGTGTCGGCTCACCACAACCTCCGCCTTGCGGGTTCAAGTACTTCTGCCTCAGCCTCCCAAGTAGCTAAGATTACAGGCATGTGCCACCACACCCCGGCTAATTTTGTATTTTTAGTAGAGACAGGGTTTCTCCATATTGGTCAGGCTGGTCTCAAACACCCTACCTCAGGTGATCCACCCACCTCGGCCTCCCAAAGTACTGGGATTACAGGCATGAGCCACTGCACCTGGCCAATGAATGATCTTTTTCTTTTTTTTTCTTTTTGAGATGGAGTCTCATTCTGTCACCCAGGCTGGAATGCAGGGGCCCAATCTCTGCTCACTGCAACCTCTGCCTCCCAGGTTCAAGCAGTTTTCCTATGTCAGCCTCCTGAGTAGCTGGGATTACAGGCACCCGCCACCACACCCAGCTAATTTTTGCATTTTTAGTAGAGACAGGGTTTTACCATGTTGGCCAGGCTGGTCTCGAACTCCTGAACTGAGGTGATCCACCCACCTCGGCCTCCCAAAGTGCTGAGATTACAGGCGTGAGCCACTGAGCCTGGCCCTGAATGATCTTTCTAATGTATAGTTGAATATAGTTTGCTAGTATTTTGTTGAGGAATTCTGCGTCAATATTAATCAGAGATATTGGCCTGTAGTCTGTTTTTTTTTTTTTTTTTGAGAGTCTCATTCTGTCACCCAGGTTAGAGTCCACTGGCATGATCGTGGCTCACTGTAACCTCTGCCTCCCGGGATCAAGGATTCTCCTGCTTCAGGAGAATATGGAACACTTCACAAATTTGTGTGTCATCCTTGCATAAGGGCCATGCTAATCTTCCCTGTATTGTTCCAGATTTTAGTGTATGTATGTGCTACTGAAGTGAGCACCCAAATTTGATTTTAAAAATTCACATCTAACCTCATAAAAAATCCCAAATAGAATAAAGACAAGATTGTCATCCAGACACAGTACAACTAAACTCTTGAAAGTGAAAGGCAGGAAAACTTAAAAATAACAAGAGGAAATTGACTTATTACATACATGGGAACACCAATGTGATCGATGGCTGGCATCTCATCTGAAACAATGGCAGCTGGAAGGCAGAGGGATAGCATAGTCAGAGTGCTAAAAGGAAAGAAAAAATACCCCACTGTAAATCCAAGAATGTATATCCAGAAAAACTACCCTTCAAAAATAAAGGCAATAAAGACATTCGTAAATAAAAAAGGTTAAGAGAATTTATTGTTAGCAGAACCAACTGTCAGTAAATACTAAAGGAATCCTTCAGGCTGAAAGAACAAGACACTAGACATAACTTGAATCCACAGAAGACATATAAAGCACCAGAAATGATATATATACTAATATAAGAAACTTAACAGATATATATTTTATATATTCTCTTAATCTCTTTGAAATGAGGATAAAATGGTAATTTGAACACACACAAGGAGAAGGAAATGAAGCTATTATGCTGGAGCAAAGTTTGTATATTTTATTAGAATTAGGTTGTATTGTCCCAGGTGTGGTGGCCCATGCCTGTAATCCCAGCACTTTGGGAGGCCAAGGCGGGCAGATCACAAAGTTAGGAGATCGAGACCATCCTGGCTAACACGGTGAAACCTTGTCTCTACTAAAAATACAAAAAATTAGCCATGCATGGTGGCATGCCCTGTAGTCCCAATTACTCGGGAGGCTGAGGCAGGAAGATCGCCTGAACTCGGGAGGTGGAGGTTGCAGTGAGCTGGGATCACGCCATTGCATTACAGCATGTGTGACAGAGCAAGACTCTGTCTCAAAAAAAAAAAAAAAAAAAAGAAAGAAAAGAAAAAAGGAATATAATTAGGTTGTATTAACCTGAAGTAGACTGCAATAAGTTAAGATTCGTGTTGTAATCTCTAGAGCAGCCGCTAAGAAGATAACAAAAAAACTGAAATAACAGAGGAATTAAAATGATACATGAGAAAGCATTTATTTAGTTCAACAGAAGGCTGTCAAGGAAAAACAGAGGAATGAAAAAATAAACATACATAAACAAATACAGTGGCAAATGTAAAACTAGCCATATCAGTAATTCACTTTAACTAGGAATGATCTAAATTCCTAATAAAAAAGCAGAGACTGTCAAGCTAGATTTTTTTAAAAAAGCAAGACAATGTCTTAAATATAAAACAAAGTGCATGATTGCAAAAAGAAATTCATGAATGGGGTTTAATCAAAATTAAAAACATTTGTGTTTCAGAGGACACCATTAGGAAAATGAAAAGACAAGCCACAGACTGAGATAAAATGTTCACAAATCATATATCTGATAAAGGACTTGTTTACAAAACATATGAATGACTCTATTCAATAATAAGACAACAAATGGAAAACAATTTGATTGCATGGTCAACAAAGAAAAATAGATAAATGGCCAAAAATCATATAAAAAGATGTTCAACATCTTAATCATTATCAAAATTCAAATTAAAACACATCCCTAGAATGGATACAATCAAAAAGTCAGACAATGCTAAATGTTAGCAATATGTGGAGAAACTAAAGTATCATACGCTGCTGATGGGAATGTAGAATGGTAAATCCTCTTGGGAACATAGTTTGGGAGTTTCTTAAAAACTTGACAATAATTTACTATATCACTGAGCAATTCTACTCATAGGAATATACTCAAAAGGAATGAAAACTTATGTCCACACAAAATCATGTACACATAACAGCATTATTCATAACAGCCCCAAACAGGAAAAATTCAAATGTCCATCTGGGTAAATGGATAAGTGAAATGTGATATATCCATGCAATGGAATACCACTGAGAAACTAAAAGGAACCTACACATGCTACAACAGGGATAATCCTCAAACACATTTTGCTAAGTGAAAGAAACCAGATGCAAAAGATCAGATGTTGTACGATTCTATTCATATGAAGTGTTCAGAAAAGACACATTTAGTAGAGAACAATGGTTGCCTAGGTCTGAGGAAGAAAATACTAAGTGCACATAGAAATGGGGAAACTTGTGGGGGTAATGAACTGGTTTTATGGTATGTAAATTATATTTCAATAAGGTTGTTTGTAAAAATATTAAATCATAAAATATTGAATTTTTTTTGAGATGGAGTTTCATTTCTTGTTGCCCAGGCTGGAGTGCAATGGCGCAATCTACCTGAATTGTTTAATGAAACTTTTAAAATAATTCAATATTTTGAATATTGAATTATTCAGCAATTCAGGTAAATGCTTCCAGTGTTTGGATTTCTGAACATCTTTACTCTATGCTCAGACATGAGAGAAGCTTTGCAAAATGAGGATTTGTAATACATTTCTTAATTTTACTTTGGACCTATAGTTTATGCACACTCAGAGCTATACCATGAAGCCATTTTCCCAATCATTCATCTTTGTGCTATATTATTAGTCCGAAAATCTCCTGATGAATAAGCACATTCCTTTAGGAACATGCCCTGTTATTTGCCCACAAGCTCATATTTTTATAGAGCTACTTTTGGGAAGTATTTAAAAAAAATATATAGCCTTCCTTCGTAGTATATTGTTAGACTATAAATATATTCTTTCTTATAATCTGCATGCTATATCACATGCTGTCGTCCAACAGTGTTTGGCAGGTAGCAGTATATCATTTCCTGATAAGTGTTGTTGCTGTGTGTATCATACAGTAAAAGCTTTCGTCCCATGAGTATTCTCCCATGTTATTTTGAGTTGAATGTGTTCAGCAACCTATGTTTATTCATCCACAGTCTCTCTTTCTACCATTGTGTATTATTGAGAAGATCCGTGACTCATAATGGTATCAGAGGCACACAAGTGATAGTATAGGTCTTACTCCAGAGAATCAATGAGAGAGCCTCCAGTTAGATGTAGATGCAAGACTTGCATTTAGTTAAGAATGGTTGATGTGCTTGCAGGGAAATTCTTGAGGAAATGCAGTCGAAGTCGGCAGACGCTTGGGGACAGGTAGGAGTCATTTGACCTTATAATGAACAAACCTTGCCCACCGGGATGAGTGATCAACAGTTAAATGATGGATTTCTGGGGAAAAAAAAAACTCTAGCTCAAGAAAGTTATATCTTCAAGGACTGAAGAAAATGGAAGTCACTGCCTGATTCAGGAACATATCTCTATAGAGATTTTCTATAACTCTTCCATATAGCACATTTAGGTAGCACATTCTCCGTGTCTGACAAAGCCTTCCAACTGTCACCCCTATGGAATGGCTGAGGGTGGGGAAGCATGCTTATATTTTACAAAGATGAACACCCAATCTTTCTGTCTTCAGGGACACTGTCCTGGCCTTCTTGTGCTGTCTTGCCCCTGGTACAGTGGGTACTTCATGTTGTAATTGGAGTGATCTTTTAAACTAGATGTTATGATGGTGTGTTTCCCTGCTCTAAACCTGTGAAAGGCCCCCATTGCCCTCAGGATAATAGCCAAACTCAATAGCAGGGCCTGCACCACCCTACCTGCCCATCTTACCTCTTCTTTCACTGCTCCTTGCTCCTCCCATTCCAGCCTTTTGTACATGTGGCTCCCCTTGCTTGGATCACGTTGGTACTAACCTCACACCCATCCCACTGCTCTTAAGCACACACACACACACACACACACACACACTCCTGCATACAGATAGGGTAACTCTTCCTCATTTTTCAGCCTCCCCTGATTGCTCAAGGGTGTGTTACAAACTTCCCTTAAGTGCTCCTTTAGTATTTCCTACATCCTGTTTTCTTGCACTTACCACACTTACAGCAGGCGCTGCTAATTCCCTTCCCAACACCCATTCTACATTTTTTCCTTATTAGCAGAGCCCTGATTTTTCTCAGAGTAACAATGTGCTCAGTTAAAAAAATACTCGCCTTCCCAGACTCCCTTGCAGCTATGTGTGGTCATATGGCCCAGTTAGAGTCAATATGATGTAATGGAAACCTACTGGGTCGAATCTCTAGAAAGTCATTGTCTCCATTTAAAGCAGAAGCAGGCTTAACTATTTCATACGTTGTTTTGCCTTTGTCTTTCACATTGTCTCCTCTGCCCATTTGGAATTTGGATTTGAGGCTTAAGAAGCAACAGACATCTTTTGAAGTCAGAAATGAGGGCAAACACCAAGGATGGCAGAGAAGGAAAATGGAAGGCGCCTGTCGTCTTAGCAACAACAGGAAGCTGCCTTAACTGTCTAGGACTGTCTACCCTTGGATTTCTCTCTCTCTCTGTTTAAAAATAATTTTTATTTCTTTTTATTTTTATTGAGATAGATTCTTGCTCTGTTACCCAGGCTGGAGTGCAGTGGTATACTCATAGCTGACTGATGCAGTGGTATACTCATAACTGACTGAAGCCTGTAACTCCCAGGCTCAAGCCATCTTCCCACCTCAGCCTTCCAGGTAGCTGGGACTATAGGCACGTGCAATCACTCGTGGCTGTATTTCTTTTCACATGGACATGTTTCTGTTAAATCCCTATTTTATTAATGTGTTATGTGGGGCTGAACTCATTCCTAACTAATCTAGTACAACTTTTTAACGGGCTGTTTACTTAACTGACTTTATTTCTGATGAGTGGTATTCCCAGTGACCGGAATGGTACTCAGCATAAAATAGGTGTTTAGTAAAAGTTTGCTGAATAAATAATTGGTTGGATGAATCAAGGTGAAAATGTATGGATTTTTCCATGATTTGTATTTATTCTCCTTGGGCATATTTCCCATCTGAGGGGTGGGAGGGAGGTGTCTTGATATCCCCTAAGAATGTTTGATATACTCTCTAGAGCAAGGTTTCTCAGCCTGGGCTTAATGGACATTTGGGGCCAGATAATTCTTCATCACGAGTGAGGGAATGTGCTCTGCAATGTACGATGTCTAGCAGCCTCTCTGGTCTCTACCTACTAGATGCCAGTAGCACACCTGTGCCTCCCCAGTTATTGACAACCAATAATGTGTCCAGAGATTGCCAACTGTCCCCTGGGTGGCAAAATTGCTCCTGGATGAGAACTACTGTTCTAGAGAAGAGATTCTGAAGTTGAATTCTATGAACTTTTGGGTAGGATATGTGTGTGTGTGCACCCCCTAAAATAAAGTGAAAATTTTGTTATGTATACATGCATTGCTTTGGGGAGAGGGCCTACAGCTTTCATTACATTCTCAAGGAGGCCAGTGGCTAAGCCAGGTTAAGCGCCACTGCTCTAGAATTTTCAAGCTGTTTTTCAACTATGCACCATGTTTCCCTTTAACCTCCTATACACCGTTGAACTTGAAAGGCAGAGAGGCTGGTTAAGAGCACTGCTTAATGACTATGCAAATTTTAATCAAGTGTTCAAGTCTAATAAACCAGAATTGCTATGAGGCTCACAAAACAAGCCTTTTGATATTTTGGAGAGCTGCTATAAATATGGAAATTGAGGATGATATTCTTGTGCCTTATAACGTCACAATCAATCCACTTAACAAAGGAGAATCAAATTGCAGTTTTGAAACTCTAAATGCAGTAGTAATTGGATGAAAAGTAAGAAGAGAAACTCTCATAAACTTATGACTTAAAAATGGGCTGAAGTGAATATATACCGGCAGGAAAATTTGAATTATAAAAAAAGAAATAAGATGGATGTAAGCCTGACTGAACTGAACTTAATGGTCGATGTTCTCACTTACTTAATCACATAATGCCACTACTTGGGACTCTCTATTACTGAAGCAAATCATTTGTTGCATCCAAAGGGAGCCATAATAACGCAAAATGTGCCGTGAAATACCCAATTAAATTATTTTAACACATTGGAGATTGTGGGCCAGTACACATGTCCTAGTCATCCCTCAGCCTGACAGTCTGTAGGGTCTGATCTGTGTTTAATATCTGGTTTGTATTTCTCCACTCTGGCGTGTGTGTGTGTGTGTGTGTGTGTGTGTGCACATGTGCACATGTATGTGGGTATTCACTGCTCAGCTCTAGCTCGGAAGATGTTTGAGTACAGCACAGCTGGGAATATAAGGAATAAAAATAATCCATAAATAAGACAGTTACTTCCCTGAGCACTCCTAGGGGAAGCTGGGAACATGGCATAACTGGAACTCGGAAATGAGGTTTCCTGAACTTTCTACCATGGCAGAAGCTTATTGCAGTGAATCTGCCAGGGACACGTATCTTGCTAACTGATAAAATAGAGTTGTCTGCTGGAAACAAATATTTCAGTTGCTTGCATTGGTTTGGGGGAGGGATGGGGGAAAATGTACAAAACTCCCCTTTTTACCTGTAAAGTGTCTTAATTCTAGTTATTCTATACTACAACTAAGGATATATGTAGATAAACCACATATAGTTTAAATACATATTTTCTGAATATAAAAGTCATATGTATTTATTATAGAAAAATGTAAAAAAGAAAATGAGAATTTTCTAGGACATTACCACCAAAAGACAACCACTCAATATATTTCCTTTTCATGTGTGTTGGAATCTAAAAATCTTAAATTTGTTTTATTAATACAGAAAGCTATGATAATAGCATGCAGTGCTTGGGTACCAAGAGAGTAACTGTTCATTTTTGAACATAAATTTTCCCATTTCTTCTCCCCAAAGACTCTTGTACACATGTGTATATGTAAATGAGATGTTGTCCACCTAATATTCTATCATGGATATCTTTTCAAGCCAATAGTCAGGTGTGTGTTTACAACAAAGCTTTATTGTTTTCATACAAAAAAGCCTGTTGGCCGGGCACAGTGGCTCACACCTGTAGTCCTAGCACTTTGGGAGGACAAGGTGGGCAGATCACTTGGGGTCAGGAGTTTGAGACCAGCCTGACCAACAGGGCAAAAACCCAACTCTACTAAAAATACAAAAATTAGCTGGGTGTGGTGACGGGTGTCTGTAATTCCAGCTACTCGGGACACTGAGGCAGGAGAATCTCTTGAACCTAGGAAGCAGAGGTTGCAGTGAGCCAAGATGGTGCCACTGTACTCCAGCTTGGGTGACAGACTCAGACTCTGTCTCAAAAAAAGAAAGAAAAAGAAAAAGAAAAAAAAGTCTGCTTGGTGGAGGTGAAAGGTGAGAAGGAGAGGGGACATATAGATAGGTTCAGAAAAGATAATAATACCTCAGGCCCACCATTCACATTAACATGGTGCACATTGAAAAATACATATATGTCCATTGATTGGATTTTACAGAAATGGGATTCTACTTAACTATTCTAGAGAGCCAGCTGTCATGTGCTCTCTGCTTTTGTGCAAATTACAAAAAGGTACCCCCTTCCCGGTGTATACAGCTTTTGTCTGACTCCTTGGGTTTGTGCAAGATTCAAGCTGCTCAAATATAGGCGGTACCTCTGCTGTTTCATAAGTTGATTTTTTCACTCAGCAACATGTGGAAGACACCTATTATCATATATGGAGGTACTATCACTGCCACCATCATATCCACATCCAGACTACAAGAGGGAACACTTAATTATAGTGCTTATCACACTCTAGGTACTGTTCTGAGAGTTTTAGAAGTCTTTAAACAACTATGTAGTAGGTACTATTATTTCTCCATCTTATAGATGAAAGAAATGATACATACAGAAATTACGTCACTTGTCCAAAGTCATCCAGCTAGTGAGTAGCAGGACTGGGATTTGAACCCAGACAGTCTTGTTTCTGAGTCTGTGTTTTTAACTACTCTGCAATTCTAATTAATCTCTTGTTGGCAAATTCTTTTTTCCCCCCCTTTTTAAAACAATGTTGCAGTGAACATTTTTCCTTAGGATAATTATCTACTTAGTTTTTACTTAATAAATACTATTTAATAACTCCAAATACCTGACACTGCTCTAAGCACTTTATAAAAATTAATTCACTTAATCCTCATAACAATGCTAGGAGTCAGGATTTATTACAAACTTCATACTGTACATGAGCCGCAGAGAGGGTAACTAGAATAATGCCAGAGCTGGGATTGCAGTCTGGGCACTTTGGCTACAGGGTCTTTCCTTAACCATCAACTTACGTAGCTTCTTCCTGTCTTCAAGAAGCAAGGAAGCATCATGGACTATAATTTGGATATAAAACTGTCAGGTTGCCTGGAAGAAAGAGTATACCAACATATATATATATATATATATATATATATATATATATATATATATATACACATACACACACACACACACACACACACACATATATTCTCTTATTAGAGAATTTTGTTCTTGTGATCTTTTTCTATGCACATCAAAATGTAATTAAGATTATAGTGACTACCCAAATTTACCCAATCATTATTTCCTTATTAAAAATAAAAATAATGTAAAAAGAAAGATTAAAACATAAAAATTTCTAATGATAAATCATCCAGAGATAATAATTAATATTTGTAATATTACAGTATTTTTTAATGGAAGTCTAAATATACACACATTAAATATAAAATTGCTATCTTTCTTGCAATGAAAATGATTTTTAACATTAAATCATCTTTAAAACTATAGCTTTTATTGCAGCCAGAACAGTGAATTATAAAGGTGAATTATAGTATTTTTAACAAGCCAATTATTGAAACAGGTTACTTCCAGGTTTAGGTTTTTGCTGGAAAAAACAGTAATGAATCTCTTCATACATTATTCTTGGTGTGACTTTCTATTAAGGTAGATTCCTGGAAGAGAAATAATTAGGTCAAAGACTATAAATATTTTAGAGCTTCAGTGATATAACTTTTTGTTAGCTTGCAACATAGTCATTATTTCTAATTTACTAAAAATTATTCACAAGTACCATTTTACTCTTTTAATAATATACAGGTATACAGTTAGTTACTGTACCTTACTTAACCATTTTGCTCCAGTTTGATGACTTCTATTTAGATTGCCATTAATAATTTAAAGTTAATATTCTCTTTTGATAACTATTAATAATTATACATGCTTTAATGTAATTTTTAGATAGTATTTGAATCATTGATAATTTTAAGAAGAAAAATTGTTTTGATTTTGAAAAATTATTTCCCAGCCTGAAAATTTTCCTTTAGCATTTCTTAAAGTTCAGATTTGATGGTGACAAATTCTTTTAATTTTCCTACATCTGAAAATGTTTTTATTTTGTCTTCAAAAAAAATTTTTTTTATAGTATATGTGCCAAAGTGAATACTTGTCTTCATTCTTGAAGGATATTTTAGTTGGACATAGAACTTTATTTGGACAGTTATGGGGGTGTGTGTGTGTGTGTGTGTGTGTTGTTTTAAATTCAGGACTTTACAGATGTTGTTCCACTGTCTTCTGGCCTCCATAGTTTTTTATTAGGAGTCTGTGATAATGTTGCTCCCTTCTATGTAATATGTCATTTTCCTCTGGCTGCTTTTCAAGATTTTCTCTTTATTTTCGGCTCTCAGCAGTTTGGTTATGATGTGATAGGCATAATTTTCTCTTATTTATGCTGCTTGAAATTTGCTTAGTTTTGGAAAGATGTAAATGTATAATTTTAACCAAATGAGAGAAATTTTGAATTTAATATATTCAAATATTTTTCTACCCATCTCTTTCTTTCTCTCTCTTTCTTTTCCTCCCTCCCTCTCATTTCCTTCTAGGACTATAATTATACAAAAGATAGACAATATATTATTATCCCAAAGTTCTCTGAGGCTCTGCATATTTTTCTTTAGATTTGATAATTTCTTTTAATCCATCTTAAATTTTGCAGTCTTTTTTCTGCCATCTCCATTTTCTGTTAAACTCCTGTACTGACTTTTATTTTTATTTTTATTTATTTTTTTTGAGACAGGCTAGAGTACAGTGGTATGTTCTAGGCTCACTGCAACCTCTACTTCCTGAGTTCAAGTGATTCTTGTGCCTCAGCATCCCAAGTAGCTGGGATTATAGGCGGATGCCATCATGCTCAGCTAATTTTTGTATTTTTAGTAGAGATGGGGTTTTGCCATGTTGGACAGGCTGGTCTTAAATTCCTGACCTCAAGTGATCTGCCTGCCTTGACCTCCCAAAGGGTAGAGATTACAGGCATGAGCCACTGCACTCGGCCTATGCTTACTTTTAAATTTCAGATATTGCAGTTTTAAGTTAGAGAGTTTCCATTTGGTTCTTTTTAAATTTTTAAATTTATTTTGTATTTATTTTTGAGACAGGGTCTCACTCTGTCTCCCAGGCTGGAGTGCAGTAGTGCCATTATAGTTCACTGCAGCCTTAATCTCCCAGACTCAAGCAATCCTGCCTCAGTTTCTTGAGGAGCTGGGACTACAGGTGTGTGCCACCACACCTGGCTATTTTTTTTTTTAAATAGAGATGAGGTCTCACTATGTTGCCAAGGCTGGTCTCAGACCCCTGGCTTCAAGAGAGCCTCCCGTCTCAGCCTCTCAAAGTGCTGGGATTACAGGCATGAGCCACCATGCCTGGTGTTGGTTCTTTTTGTTGAAAATAATTTCCATCTTTCTTCACATTAATTATAAGCAAAATTTTCTTTATTTCATTGACATTAGTTAGCTGCTTCAAATTCTTTTTCAATTCCAACATCTGAGTCATCTCAAAATTGGTCTCTATTTATTGTTTCTATTCTTGAGACTGGATCACAGTTTCTGATTCTTTACATGTTGAGTAACTTTAGGTTGAATTCTAGATACACACTGGACATTATTATATTCCTCTGAAGAGCATTGGTGTTTTTGTTTTATCAAGCCATTAA
Organism: Cacajao melanocephalus; assembly: GCA_963573385.1. Lineage (NCBI taxonomy): Eukaryota > Metazoa > Chordata > Mammalia > Primates > Pitheciidae > Cacajao > Cacajao melanocephalus. Next base: position 65,610 of record CAUYLG010002849.1, read on the forward strand.
CTTGATTGAACTGAAATTATAGACTGTCTTTTGAGCAGCAGCTCAAATCTCAGTTCAATTCTGTATCCTTGTCTAGGCTGTTTTGAAATCTGCTCTGTGCATACTTAGTTCACAGGTCAGCCACACACTTGGGTAAAATACATATGCAGAAATCGGAGTTCTCCCCTTTTTCTCTTCTCAAAAATTATCTCCTTACTTTCTAGTGGCTCTGATGGCCCCAGACTCTGTTCTTTTGTTCTTCAGGTCAGAAAAATCATAACTCTTCTTGCAGAGTTTTATCTACTCCATGTGGAGCTCACTTTAGCTTGCCTTCAAGATTAAAGCCATAGAGACTGTGGCACGATTATAGCTTACTGCAGCCTCAATCTCCCAGGTTCAAGCAATCCTCCTGCCTCAGCCTCCTGAGTAGCTGGGACGACAGGCACCCACCACCACGCCTGGCTAATTGTTTTGATTTTTAATAGAGATGAGGTCTTGCTATGTTGCCCAGGCTCATTTTATGCCTTTCTTTTCTACCAAGTTTTGACTACCCTCCTGAATGTCTGTTTGTGTTCACTCTTTAGTACCCTCCGGTCATTGCTCTTTATTTCTTTTGTGTTTTATCCAGAGTTTACAGCTGTTATGTTTGCGACTCCTGATTTCTGTTGGAGTCTCTTTAGCCATACCAGAAGCTGGACTCCTATGTGTTCTTAGGAGGTAATATAATTTATCTTCCAACAGTTGAACCTCTGAGGCAAGTTACACTCACCAACTTCAATAGCACTTTTTTGGTACCACTTACGGCATTTGTTATGAAATAACTATTTGCATACTTATTTGTTTAATGCATCTTTCTCATGAGACCATGGCCTCCTGTGATCTCAGCACTTAGCCCTGGTACATAGTAGCAGCCCCCTAAATATTTGTTGAGATGAATATGGACAGGAGCTGATGAGGCCTAAGTCAGGACAAAGTCACTGAATATAGAAAGAACAGGATGTGTTTCAGGGAACCTTCAGAGAAAGCTTTAAGGGAATTTGCTTTTTGGCTAGATGAGGCAGGTGTGAGGAAGATGGAGGAGCAAGCCTCAAGGCTTCTAGTTGGAGTTAATTGGTGAATGGTAATATACATAGGACAGGTACAAAGGGCTGTGCTTTAGACAGGATGTTCTGAGCGTTGAGAAAAAGGATTCTTTGGTCTCTGCATGTTGATGAATCCTAATTTGTGATTAGCATGTAACCTGCCCTAAGCCCATTTTTGTCTGGGGCTGAGATTCACGAAGGAGCAGTAACCAAGTCTCTAATTCTTCTCTCCTGTTAGGTGCAGCTGGATCTGCTGAGAGAGAAGTGAGCAGGCCTAGAATCCAGGGAGTCTATTAAGGAAGGGTGTTTCTCTATGATAAGGAGCTGAGTGTTGAAATGTAATCCTCCAAACCTTTGCCTCCCCAGGACTCCATTAAATTGTTCCTATTAGCGTGATTGAACCAAGATACCACAAGAGCACGGGGAGCTGTTAGAAAACCTGAAAATGAGGGGAGAGATTTCGGAAGCTGTGCCTCAGCCATGATTTAGGAGTCTCACTAAATTCATAAGTGGAAATGTCTGACAGCCTCGGAACCTGAAATCTTTCCTCTTCCTGGTGGAATACAAGTTCGCATGTGCAGTAAAATGAAAAGCGGTGGTGAACGCTGCAGTAAAGTTCGCGTTCCCTTAGTAGCGAGGTTGGGATGAGAGCATAATTACTCCTAGAAATGCTGTTCGGGGCCTCCTTTCCTGAAAGCCGCCATGGGAAAGGCAGCATCTATTACATGATTCTAGGGCACTAGCCAAAGCTTTCCCATTAGCAAGTTTGATTGCATCTGGAGTCACAGGCTTTCAGCTAATTCTTCAATGGGTACTTGTTGTTTTTCAAACCTCAGTCAAGACATTTAGCACTAGGAACACCTCTCCTGATGGACTCCCCCTGCAATTAAGAAAAACAGGTTTCCAAGGGGGAGAAAGCTTTGTTGTGAACTGTAACTTGCAGAAGGATTTCTGTTGCCACTTCTGTGTGGTAGCGGCGCTCATCAGGATGTCTGGTTCTCTGCCACCCACCCCCACAGCTATGCACTAGGGGACTGATTACCTTGTAGTCAGAGGGAGTTAGAAGTGGAAATGAGGAGATGATGAAGAATGAAGCAAGTCCAGTAACTGGATGGGGACTTGTAGAAACAGACTCTAGTGCATTCATAGTATTTTGTACAACAGAACATTGCTAACCAAATGTCAATGACCCTCACCTGTGGACTCCTTTGCACACAAGTAGCTAATTCTGGGGGCCCCAGGGACCATATCTGGTGAGCACTCTAAGCACAACTCCTCGGCTTCTCTGCACCATCCCCCTCATTGTGCATCCCCAGGTGCAGCGTGGTCCAGCCAAAAAGGCACTACCGCCACTCTAAGGTGCTCTTCTGAGCACTAAAGTCGCTTTCCTGTTCCCCACTGTGGTCTGCCTGAGTCTGCAAGATCCCAAGGCTCCCTCTCCAATTCCCTCTATAAAGCAACCTTGTGTGTGCCCAGAGCTCCACAAGGTTCTTCCTGAAAACAGCTCCTGCATGTCTCCCAGGCTACCTTGTTCTCTGCAGTTGTGGTTGTCACAGCAGAGCCCCACAGTCAGCTTTCTGTAGATACTGAGGTCTAGATTGCACCCCAGACCATAACATTAGGATCCCATGGAGTAGGCCTTGGTATTGTAATTTATAAGCTCCCCAGGTGACTCTAATGGGGGCTGAGCACCACGGCTCTGCAAGACGCAGGTCAGAACCTGACCTCTGACTGGGCTGGGCTGGGCAGAGCAGAGGGTTGCTACTTCCTTGTTTCCCCATCTCCAGCCCCAGACGCCTGTAGGTCTCTTTCCTCCCACACAGTTAGATGTCTGCCTTGAATGGTACTGGCAATAACTCACCACTTTGACTAGAGGCCAGACTTTGGATTCCAGCGCACTCGTAAACATTGTAAGTAGCAATTTTAAGTATTACTTTTGTTCTCTGCTGATAAATATGATATGAAGCTGTGGGTTCAGTCTCTTACTACTGGGAAAAAATGTGGAGTGGAAGGCTTAACATACCCACAGAATCCATTTCTGGCTGTATGACTTTCAATCAATTAAACTACCTGAACCTCAGCTTTCTTACCCGTAAAGTGGGAATGCTGTAGTAGTATCTACCTTGTGGTGCAGAAACTGGGTGATGTATACAAAAACATTTTGTCCAAGTAAGACGGTATGAAAAAGCAACACCTTGCTATTAATTATCCAGCTCGTCTTGTAGATCTGGGACTTGAACATACTATAGTATCACTGATTCATCATGAATTCGTTACCACTATTAGAAAAGCTATTCTGGGTCGGGTGCAGTGGCTCATGCCTGCAATCCCAGCACATTGGGAGGCTGAGGAGTGAGGATCATTTGAAGTCCAGAGTTTGAGACCAGCCTGACCAATGTGGTGAAACCCCATCTCTACTAAAAATACAAAAAAATTAGCCCGACGTGGTGGCTTATGCCTATAATCTCAGTTACTTGGGAGGCTGAGGCAGGAGAATTGCTTGAACCCGGGAGGCAGAGGTTGCAATGATGAACAATTATCAAGATCTGTGCCACTATACTCCAGCCTGGGTGACAGAGTGAGACTCCGTCTCAAAAAAAAAAAAAAAAAAGCTATTCTGAGCACATTTCCCGGTGATGAAACCTTAATGCCTTATCTTTGTAAATGGGGAGCAGCTTTATCACTATTTTTTAACTCTAAGATCTTCTATAATTGTAACATTTTCTATTGGCATAATTGTTCATCTTCCCAGTACCAGAAATTCTGGCCCTGGAATAATCCTCAGTTTTCTAAAAAGGTATCTTCTAGACCAGAGGCTCTCAAATATTTACAGTAACATAATCACCTGGAAGTTGTGTTAAAACAGATGGCTGGGCCCCAACCCCGAAGTTTCTGATAGAGTAGATTTGAGTGGGGCCCAAGAATTTGAATTTCTAACAAGCTCCCAGGTGAAGCCGATGCTATTGGTTCAGGGAGCCCACATGGAGAACCGCTGTGTAGACTTTCTCTAGGTTGTCACAGCATAACCTCTAGGCCGGTGTTTTTATCCTTAGCTTCACCTTAGAATTACCTGGAGAGCTTTTAAAAATACTGACCCCTGAGACTCACCCCCTACTGATGGAATTGTTGTCTGTAGGTGGGGCCAGGGCATCACTATTTTTTAAATGCTCTGCTCCAAGGGTTGTTTCAATGTGCAGCCAGAGGTGAGAACCACTGGCTTAGCCTATATCACATTTCCCTGCTTCCAGTCTTGTGCCCTATCGCTGATTCTGTGCTCAGCAGCAGAGGTTATTTTTAAAATATGAATTAGCCAATACCATGGCATTTCTCTGCTTGAAACAACTTCATTTGCTTCCGCATGTGCTCAGGATCTGTACTGACTTCCAGACTCGGCTAAACCTACATCCTCCTGACAGTGCAGCTGCACTCCGTCTCTGCATCTCACATATGCACCAGCACGTGGGCCTCCTTTCTGTTCCTCCAACAGGTCAGCCCTGCCCCATGCCAGGCCTTGGACCTTGTCCTTTCTGGCTGGGCTGCTCCTTCCTTCTGTCCTTGGAGCATCAGCTCAAATGCCCCTTTCCAGAGAGGCCTTCCTTGGCCATCCACGTTTACATGGCCACCACATAGATTCGTGCAGCTTAAGGGCTGTACAGTTCGATAGGTCTCCCTTCATATCATGGTTATGCTCTCATATTTCTTTGCCTACTGTCTTTCTAGTCCTGATCAAATTTTAATGTCTCGTTTATGTACTTGATTACTAGTGTATAATATGTCTCCCAAACTAGAAATTGGCTTCCAGAGGGTAAGGACCGTGTCTGCCTTGGTCACTGCTGTTCCAGGTGCCTGCCAGGTAGTAGGTCCACAAATACATTTGAAGTGAATCTTTTAAATCGGGGGCACAGGTACGTACTCTGTTCTGTGACAACTGCTGCAAAGGACCAGCAACTCCAGACAAATCTGAAGATAGATTTTTACAGCCATTGGGCTACATCTGGGGACACTAGAGGCCAAGCTGGGATTCCTCTTGCTCTGAGTGGACTTTGCACTGTCTGCCCATTACAGCCTAGATCAGACAGTGGTGGGAGGGGCCGGCAGACCAGCACCCACAGTGTGCTTGGCAGGGAGACATGACAAGTGATTAAGGGGCCCTGGAGTGCTTCTCTTACAGAGGGGTGGAGCTGGAGAAGTGTCAGTAATTGATAATTGCCCATTTTATATGGAGGGTTTATAGGCTAATCTCAATTAATTGTTTCTGAAAGAGTAGTAAAATTAGGCAAGGAGGCCATCCGTGATGAAGACTTGTGAGGGGCGGCTGCACAGACAGGCGATTAGCAACATGGAGGTCGGAGTGGTCTGGATGTGAAGGGCATCACATGCCCAGAACAAGGCTTCCTGGCTGAAGCATAGTCTTTCAAGGAGCCTAAATGGCAATTGCAAGGTTGCACTTCTAGTGTAAGAAAAGGCTTGGAGGACATGTGCTGCAGAGAAGAGATGTAGAGTCACAAAGGGTCAGATCTGAAAATCTGGTGATCAGAAGCAAGCAAGTCTTTTTTCTACAGATTTTTTTTTCCTTCTTAAGCACAAAGAAGTTTTTCACAATTATACAGATCCCTATACTTTTTGCAGGTGCAATATTTTCTCCCAGGATTCATATAATGTATAATGCAAATTTCTATGCAAAACTAAAGTGAGATGGAAAGAAATGAACAATCATATAATTATCCTTGAATTTCAGGATAATAGGCAACAGTGTCCAAAATGTAGCCACCCACTCATACTTATTAGGTCAGGGAGTGTGTTAGGCATATTATTATTCAAAAAAATTTTGGTGGGGTGTGGTGGCTTATGCCCGTAATCCCAGCGCTTTGGGAGGCCAAGGTGGACAGATCACTTGATCCCAGGAGTTAAAGACCGGCCTGGGCAACATAGTGGGACCTCATCTCTCAAAAAAAAAAAAGAAAAAGAGAAAGAAATAGCTGGGCGTGGTAGTGTGTGTGTATTGTCCCAACCTATTTGGGAGGGTGATGTGGGAGGATCACTTCACCCCGGGAGCCGGGGTTTGGAGTGAGCTGAGATTATACCACTGCACTCTAGCTTGGGTGACAGAGTGAGATCCTGTCTGAAAAAAATAATTAATAGTAAATTGGAAAATATGTCACTAGGACCTCAGACGTGTGTGTGTGCCTCTATATAGTGGGACAAAGTCACTTGCACAAATACATTCAGATAGGAAAGTATGAGGTGATTTTAAAGAACACAAACAACAAAGTAAAGAGATAAAGCAACAATTATATAGGGGCTTGAGAATTACTGGGAACTAGGATTCGTGCATTCAGACCTAAGCAAATGATTATTTTTTTCCTTGTCTTCTGGATAGAATTGTGAGGAAAAGTGGTTTGCTACACATCTTTGGCATAAAAATTTGAGAAGAGCGGGATTAACTGGCACCTTTGATCGCCTGTTTATTCTTTGAATAGATTGGATGTTTCTTAAGGGAGGTTCAGGGAGGAGGGCTGAAAAGCAAGGAGAATCTACTTAATCAACTGGATTAGCCTAATCAGTTCTGGCTTTCCGATCGATGAAAGACAGATGCTGTGGTCGGCTAGCCGCCTCCAAAAATCTGCACTGCCTCTGGACACAACCTGGAAATCCTTTCTAGTATCCTTTGGCCCTGACAGGAAGACAGAGTTGGCAAGGCTCAGCAAACGGCAATCTTTTCCTACATTTAAAAATGTAAAGCCTAGTTTAAAATTCTTATTTGTGGGCCAGGAGCAGTGGCTCATGCCTGTAATCTCAGAACTTTGGAAGGCCTAGGTCAGGGGGAGATCATCTGAGGTCAGAAGTTTGAGACCAGCCTGACCAACATGGAGAAACCCTGTCACTTGGAGAAAATACAAAATTAGCCAGTGTGGTGGCACGTGCCTGTAATCCCAGCTACTAAGGAGGCTGAGGCAGGAAAATTGCTTGAACCTGGGAGGTGGAGGTTGTAGTGAGCTGACATCGTGCTATTGCACTCCGGCCTGAGCAACAAGATGGAAACTCAGTCACAAAACAAAACAAAAAAACCAAAAAGCAAAATAGCAGCATTCTTATTTGCACTAGCCACATTCAAATGCTTAATAACATCATGTAGCTAGTCCTACCATATTGGATAGCACAAATATGGAATATTTGTTCCTGAAAAATTTCATTGGCCAATTAATTGATTCAGAACTTAGTGAGGCAGTTCTGAATCAATGAATTCTTTCTGAAACTTTGGAGCAAATCAGCCTATTTTCCAGGAGGATCATCCAATCCTGAGGGATTTGGGGTATGTGGATGGGTGTGTTGGGGTGAGGAAGACGATCAGCAGCCAGTAAGGTTTTTTTCCATTTTCCCATTCCTCCCCATTTCTTAGTTTACATGCATCACCCCCAGGATATGCCTCTTGTCAACATGCTTCTCCATCTGGGTTTGATTGCCTTCGCCACACGAGTTCTGTGTCTATCTTGGGTTTGCTAATTCAAAGGAATTCTTGCTATTTCTAGAGAGGGTTAATATCAATGAATCAAAAGGGAAAAATCACGTCCTTTCCCTCAAGGCAGTGAAATAATCCACGGGTAGTGATAGCTCTCTTTGGCAGACAGTATCTTTAAAAGAATAAGAAAAGAAGTCACTTAAAGGTGAAAGGAAATTTATTTTGGAGTTTCTCCAAGTGGTCAGGAGACTGAACTAGAAAAGCCAGAAGTGGGTGTTGAAAACTCTGGATGTTGTTGTTAAATGGGTCTCATCCCTTGCAGCACAGACTTACCGCTTGCACTTTGAGTGATGCAGGAGAAACATCTATTGAGTGCTAAGAAAACAAGTATCTCCACTCGATTGGAGAAAATGCAATGTGCCACATGCTTAGTGAAAATCAATAATGCAGGAAAATTTACTGGCTGCTATTCATATCTTAGTGCCCCTAATTGTAGGGGCTGGCAAAGTCACTAGTTTTTAAGATTTAGAGGTTAAGCAGAACATACCAATCACTAGCTCTTTGGTAGACCTGAAAAGAGTCTTAATTGAGTTGTTTTCTATGATCGTGGAATGAGAAACAAGTAGAGAAAGCCTGCTGAAAAACAGGCTGGAGGTTCCTGCGCTGAGAACTGCTCCTAAGAGTTTAGGGTTTGTTGTGTAGGAGAGAATGTGAAGTGCTTTGAGCAAGGTTTCTCATCTAAGTAGGAATCCTTACCCGGCTTGCTTCTTCCACATAAGTCATCCACCTGGCCCAGACTGGGATTTGAGTTTATGACTGCTTTGGGGGAAACTTAAGCATTGCTTATAAATAGGTCAATTTGAAGGCCCAGAGAGAAGGGAGGGAGAGCCTTCGAGGAGCTCTGTACTGGAGGAGTTGTCTGTTGCGGTCAGAATTGGAAGTAAAAACTGCCTACCACGGGCCATCCCTTTATGAGCCATTTTAAAAAAGGGAATTTAGAAACAGAGTGAGAGAATTAAAATGTAGGGCAGGGGAGAGCTGGTGGAAGGGTGTGGATACAGAAGGACTGATGATGATTGAACTCTGGGCAGTAATATGATGAATAATAGTCCCAGCCCTTGAATGATGGCTGGAAGTCATCGAGTTTTTCAATTTTACCAAGTTGTCACTCACATGTTATATTAGCTGAACCGATAACTGCTGCATCCTGCTCAGAAGGGGAAATAGCCCTTCATACTATATTGCCACTTGCATGGTATTGATTTTGTGTGGGTGGACAGTAATTCAGGGAAGCCCTCCCCCTTCTTTGTCTAGCTCCAGATTTTCAAAAGTCTTTTGTGAATTGCACTTGTTTAGTGATACCCACCATGAAATCTTATTGTGCTTGTAGACGATTGCTTGAGATCTGGGGGAGAGGGGAGGACTAGTGAGATCACCAAATATGAGGTGACATAAACAAGGCAAGGAGTAAGGTGACATCTGTCAACTAGGGATTGAAGAAAACAGTTGTGACTGTAGCTCTCACCCTTGAACTCAGAGGCTTCCCTGTGGACGAAGAGAGGGGAAAGTAAATATTTAGAATGTTGCTATTTCCACGTTACAAAGTTGTTTCTCATGCCTGTAATCCCAACACTTTGGGAGGCTGAGGCAGGTGGATCACCTGAGGTCAGGAGTTTGAGACCAGCCTGATCAACATGGCAAAACCCTATCTCTACTAAAAATACCAAATTAGCAGGTGTGTAATCCTGCCTGTAATCCCAGCTACTTGGGAGGCTGAGACAAGAGATTCGCTTGAACCTGGGAGGCAGAGGTTACAGTGAGTCAAGATCGCACCACTGTATTCCAGCCCAGGCAACAGGAGCGAAACTCTGTCTCAATAAATAAAATAAAATAACGTTATTCAAGGCAGTATCTCTCTCTCTCTTTTTTTTCTTTTGCTGAAAAATTTGCCCCAGAAAGGAAGATCTGTTTATGGAGACAATAGACCAGGTGGGTCTTAGTGAGGCAGATCTAATGTTACCCAACACTGTGTACTTAGGTGCTGTGGGAACTTTTCTGCCTCTCTGCTTATCTGGGATTTGGGATCTGAAGCTGACTTCTGCTGATTATCAATGTTCATTTAGACATGTCCCTGGAATACTGATTCTTCTCCCCTCCACACCCTCCTCACACTCTTGGCTGACGTCGAAGAGTGACTTTTGGGAGAATCTTGAAATCTGGAGGTGTTTTATGTGAGCAGTATCTTGACCTTGATCTTTGGCCTAGGAATTTGGGGCCTCATTCTTAGAATATTTTCACTGTAATTGCTTTCTTTTACTCCATTCTATCTCTTCTATCTTGTTTTTTATTTTTTGAGAGGGAGTCTCTGTTGCCCAGACTGTAGTGCAGTGGCGTGATCTTGGCGCACTGCAACTTCTGCCTCCTGGGCTCAAGCAATTCTCCTGCTTCAGCCTCCCAAATAGCTGGGATGACAGGCATAAGCCACCACACCTGGCTAAGTAGCTGAAACTACCGGTGTTCACCACCATACCCAGCTAAATTTTTGTACTTTTTTTTTTGTAGAGATGGGGTTTCGCCATGTTGGCCAGGCTGGTCTCAAACTCCTGACCTCAGGTGATCTGCCTGCCTTGGCCTCCCAAAGTGCTGGAATTACAGGTGTGAGCCACTGAACCTGGCCATATCTCTTTGATTTTAAGTATCATATTTAGCAAGTAACTCTGATTCAACACGTGATATAATAACAATATACAATAATGATAACTATTGTTATATCATTAATATATTACGTATTAATCATATTATACTAGTTGATATTGTATACTTTATCACTGCTGATATAATAATTTTTATGACTAGTAACATTTATTGGGCTCCTAATATGAGCTTGATGCTGTGCTAAGGACTTTTCGTGTATCATCTCATTTAATCTTCATAAAACCTGTAGGTGAGTATTATCACTTTGTTCATTATAGGTAGGCAAACTGAGATTTGTGTACAGGATTTAAGAAATGGGCACTGGACACATAGCAAGATGATGGTAGAGCCAGGCCTTCTACCCCCATTGTCCTCATTTGTCATCTTCACCCCACTCACCCTACCCACCTTTTAAGCACTGCTCAGTGATTTGATGTGTGGTGGCAGTTACCTCCAGGCACGGGAGGCTGTTCCTCCCTCAAACGTTCTGCTCTCAGGATGGTGAAGCCAGTATTAACAAACTCCAGGAAGATATCATTTTCCAATTACCTGTTGATAGCTCCAAGCCCCATTAGTTGACTGGCACTGTGGATTTCAGGGTGACTGTTTAATGGATCATAGAGCCAGTTCACCCCATCCCCACTGACCCTTAGCAGTACCTTCATAGATGGGTACAGAGCTCATTCTTCAATGGGTGAACTCCACAGGGTACAGCTCCCGGGGCAGAGCAGTGATTCAGATCTGTTGACTAGCAGGTTCTTCTCCCTGCAGTATGGGCTGCCGCCTCTAAATAATGTGTGAGGGACTGTGCAGGGAGTCATGTGATGATGAATTACGGTGGGCGCCAGGGCTGGGAAGTGGGTGAAATTGACCCAGGCTTGTCTTTGTTCTCATTGATGAGAATAACAACAAATCCCAGTGGCTGAAGATGGAACCTTCCAGCCCCATCTCATGGAAATATGAGCTTGGGTTTGTCTTATTCATTCCCTGCTCCGGGGTGCCCAAGTCAGCCTACAAAGCTAGTTTTGGCAGTCAAATGCTGGTATGTATTTTGGGAGCACCAGAGTGCAAGCATCTGTAATTTGTCATGTAACAGATAGCTGGGAACCTACAATAGTGTTGTCCTTTCAGCTATACTGGGATCCCCTGATGGTTCCAAGGGTGCAGCAGACTCTCCTGCTGGCAGCATTGCAGAGGGGCAGCATAGTCTAGTGGTAAAGCTTTGCCTGGGACATCTTGATTTGCCTAGGACAGTTGCAATTTGTACTTATTATTCTGGAATGCTTATTAATAGCTTCTTTCAGTCTCAGAAGTATCCTGTTGGAAGAGAAAATACATGGTCATTTTATGACATGGTAAAGAATGCAGGTGCTGGAGTCCATAGCTGAAGTGTGAATCTTGAGTTTTCCTATTACCAGCTGTGTAACCTTGGACAATTAGCTTTCTTTTAAAAATTGATATATAATAGTTGTACATATTTTAGGGGTATATGTGATACCTGCATACAATGTGTAATGATCAAATCAAGGTAATTGGGACATTCATCACTTCAACCTTTCTTGTGTGTGTGTTGGGAACATTACGGATGTCTTCAGCTCCAAATAAACACAATTAGAAATGACAAAGGGGATGTCACTACTGACCCCACAGAAATAAAAATGACTATCAGAAACTACTACAAACACCTGTATGCGCACAAACTAGAAAACCTAGAAGAGATGGGTAAGTTCCCTGGACACATACACTCTCCCAAGACTGAACCAGGAAGAAATTGAATCCCTGAAGAGACCAATAATGAACTCCAAAACTGAATCAGTAATAATAAATAGCCTATCAACCAAAAAATGCTCAAGACTCGATGGATTCACAGCCGATTTCTACCAGATGTAGAAAGAAGAGCTTGTACCATTCCTATTGAAACTATTCCAAAAATTTGAGGAGAGATTGCTCCCCAACTCATTCTGACAGAGACACAACATCAAAAAAAGAAAACTTCAGGCCAATATCCTTGATGAACATTGATGCAAAAATCCTCAATAAAATACTGGCAAACTGAATCCAGCAGCATATCCAAGAGCTAATCCACCATGATCAAGTGTGCTTCATCCCTGGGATGCAAGGTTAGTTCAACATATGCAAACCAATAAATGTGATTTATCACATAAACAGAACTAAAGACAAAAACCACATGATCATCTTAATATCTGCAGAATGGCCTTTCAATAAAATTCAGTCCTCCATGTTAAAAACTCTCAATAAACTAGGTATTGAAGGAACGTACCTCAAAATAATAAGAGCCATATATGACAGACCCACAGCCAAGTTCACACTGAATGGGGAAAAGCTGGAAGCATTCTCCCTGAAAACCAGCACAAGACAAGGTTGCCCTCTCTCACTGCTCCTATTCAACATAGTCTTGGAAGTTCTGACCAGAGCAGCCAGGGAAGAGAAAAAGATAAATGGCATCCAGATAGGAAGAGAGGAAATCAAACTTCCCTCTTAGCAGATGACATGACTCTATATTGAGAAAACCCCATAGTCTCAGCCTGAAAGGCCTTGAGCTGATAAACAACTTCAGCAAAGTTTTAGTATACAATATAAACATACAAAAATCACTAGCATTCCTAGACACCAACAACAGCCAAGCCAAGAACCAAATCAGGAATGCAGTCCCATTCACAGTTGCCACAAAAAGAATAAAATACCTAGGAATACAGCTAACCAGGGAGGTGAAAGATCTCTGCAATGAGAATTACAAAACACTGATCAAAGAAATCAGATGACACAAACAAATGGAAGAACATCCCATGTTTATGGATAGGAAGAATCAGTATCATCAGAATGGTCATATTGCCCAAAGCAATTTATAGATTCAAGGCTACTCATATCAAACTACGAGTGAAATTCTTTATAGAACTAGAAAAAAAAGCTATTTAAAAATTCATATGGAACCAAAAAGCCTTAATAGCCAAGGCAATCCTAAGTAAAAGAACAAAGCTGGATGCATCACACTACCCTGCTTTATATTACAGGGCTAGTAACCAAAACAGCATGGTGCTGGTACAAAAATAGACAAATAGACCAATGGAACAGAGTAGAGAACCCAAATATAAGGGCAAACACCTCCAACCATCTGATCTTTGATGAAGCTGACAAAAACAAGCAATGGGGAAAGCACTCCCTATTCAGTAAATGCTGCTGGGATAACTGGCTAGCCATATGCAGAAGATGGAAACTGGACCCCTTCTTTGCACCATATACAAAAATAAACTCAAGATGGATTAACGACTTAAATGTAAAACCTAAAACTATAAAAACCCTGGAAGACAGCCTAGGCAATGCCATTCTGGACATAGGAATAGACGAAGATTTCATGACAAAGATGGCAAAACCAATTACAACAAAAGCAGAAATGGACAAATAGGATCTAATTAAACTAAAGAGCTTCTACACAGCAGAAGAAACTGTCAACAGAGTAAACAGACAACCTACAGAATGGGAGAAAAGTTTTGCAAAGTAGCGTCTGACAAAGGTGTAATATCTGGCATCTATAAGGAACTTAACTTTATAGGAAAAAACTCCATTAAAAAGTGGGCAAAGGACATGAACAGACAGTTTTCAAAAGAAGACATACATGCAGCCAACAAGCATATGAAAGAAAGCTCAGTATCACATATTAGAGAAATGCAAATCACAACCACAATGAGGTACCATTTCACACCAGTCAGAATGGCGATTATTGAAAAGTTAAAAAAATAACAGATGCTGGCAAGGTTGCAGAGAAAAGGGAATGCTTATATACTATTGGAGTGTAAATTAGTTCAACCATTGTGAAAATCAGTGTGGTGATTCCTCAAAGAGCTAAAAACAGAACTACCATTTGACCCAGCAATCGTATTACTGGGTATATACCCAAAGGAATATACGTGATTCTATTTTAAAGACACATGCGCACATGTGTTCATTGCAGCACTATTCACAATAGCAAAGACATGGGATCAACCTAAATGTCCATCAGTGATGAAATGGATAAAGAAAATGTGGTACATATACACCATGGGATTCTATGCAGTCATAAAAAAGAATGAGACCATGTCTTTTGTGGGAATATGGATGGAGCTGGAGGCCATTATTCTTAGCAAACTAATGCAGGACCAGAAAACCAAATACCACATGTTCTTGCCTATAAGTGTGAGCCAAATGATGAGAACTCATGGACACAAAGGGGAACAATAGACCCTGGGGCCCTACTTGATGGTGGAGGGTGGGAGGAGGGGAAGAAACAGAAAAATAATTATTGGGTTCTACACTTAGTACCTGGGTTGCAAAATAATCTGTGTGACAAGCCCCTGTGATACAAGTTTACTTATACAAACCACAGATACCCCTGAACGTAAAAGTTAAAAATATTCCCCAAAACAAATCTAGCTGTTTTGAAATATATAATATTTCAAATATATAATTCAATATTTGAAATATTCAATATTTCAAATATAATATTCAAATATATAATAAACTATTAACTATAATTTCCCTACTGTGCTATTGAATGCTAGAACTTATTCTTTCTTTATTTTTTTTATTTTATTTATTTATTTTATTTTATTTTATTTTTTTGAAAGAAAGAAAAAGAGAGGAAAGAAAGTGAGAGTGAAAGAAAGAAAAAAAAGAATGTAAGAGAATGAAAGAGGAAGAGAAAGAGGGAGAGAGAACGAGATTCTTGTTGTATTGCCCAGGCTAGAATGCAGTCTAAAAATGGGTATTAAAAACCTCTTTTATGCCAATAATTGTACTTAACAATGGAGACAGGAAGGAAT
>CAUYLG010002850.1:0-28615 GCA_963573385.1 Cacajao melanocephalus
ATCTAAAATTGACACCCTATCGTCAAAATTGAAAGAGCTAGAGGAGCAAGATCAAAAAAACTCAAAACCTAGCAGAAGACAAGAAATAACCAAGATCAGAGCAGAACTGAAGGAGATAGAGACACAAAAAACTCTTCAAAAGATCAATAAATCTAAGAGCTGGTTTTTCGAAAAGATCAACAAAATAGACAGACCACTAACCAGATTAATAAAAAAGAAAAGAGAGAATAACCAGATAGATGCAATAAAAAACAAGAAAGAGGATATCACAACATATCTACAACCATCTGATCTTTGACAAACCTGACAAAAACAAGCAATGGGGAAAGGATTCCCTGTTTAATAAATGGTGTTGGGAAAACTGGCTAGCAATGTGCAGAAAGCAGATTCCACAGAAATTCAAAACATCATCAGAGATTATTACAAACAACTCTATGGACATAAAATAGTAAACCTGGAAGTAATGGATAAATTCCTGGACACTTGCCTCCTCCCAAGCCTAAACCAGGAAGAAGTTGAAACCCTGAATAGACCAATAACAAGGTCTGAAGTTGAGGCAGCAATTAAGAGCCTACCACCCAAAAAAAGCCCAGGTCCAGATGGATTCACAGCCGAATTCTATTTCCCATTCTCAAAAAGGCTCCAGTGTAATCAGTAAGAAAGAAGAAAAATGATAAGAATTAGAGAGAAAACAATGCTTCTTAAATAATTCAGTACAATAAGAAAACTGCCTTCGTAATTAATAAATATTCAGTTAAAATCACCTACTTCTCCTTCAGAGTTCAGCTCAAATGTTATTTCCTCCAGGAAATCATTCTTCAATATTCCTCTTCCTTGACTTAACAGAAATTAAGCCAAGGACCTTTAATATATGTTCTTATTGCCCATTCTATTTAAGAACAAAGTATTTGCACTTATCATGCTCCAGGTTTTTTTGTTGTTGTTTGCACTGTTTATTCTTTGAAATCAGGCATTACGTCATTTTTGTAGATAAATTTCTAACAAGAGAAAACTACATCTTTATGTCTGACAAGTAGGAAATGGCTAATAAATATTCATTTAATTAATAAATAACACCTAGTATCTGCTTAATAAATATTTCTAAGCTTTGTTAAATTGCCAAGTGCACAGATAATAAGAAGTATTTCAAGTTCAGAAAAACAGAACAATTTCAAAGGAATGTTGGGAAACCAATCACTTGAAATTTTAACGTGATCGCTTTAATTTCTTTTTTTTGAGACAAGGCCTCACTCTGCCACCCAGACTTGTATGCAGAGGTGCAATCATGACTCACTGCAGTCTCCATCCCCTATGCTCAAGAACCCTCCCACTTCATCCTCCCAAAGTGCTGGGATTAGAGGCATGAGCCATGCCATACTATTCAACAGAGTTTAATGACATTTCAATCTCTCCAATCTCAAATTCATAGGAAGTATAAAATTTTTCACCACTTCAATAGTTCAAAGATAGTAATTTGACTTCTCAATTCAACAATCATACATTTTTAGTATAAGAAAGTTCATACTGCATATAGGAGTTCTCTGACTTAAAACATCACATGTACACCATATAAAGGACACATGAGAATTACTTTTTCAGGAACCTTTAAAGAAGGCAATAATTTCTAAGGCAGAGGTCCCAAAATGGCCTATTTTGAAATACTGCCTAGAGCTATATCAACTACTTAAACTCAGCAATTGAAATGCTTGAATGCTGCAGACATCAAATACAAAAATATTAGTTATTCATTCACTTACTAATACCATCAATCAACACATGCATTATGAGCACTTTCTATGTTCCCAGAAATGGGTTAAACATTGCAAACACAAAGGCAATTAAAAAATAGAAAGAGATACAGCCTAGTTCCCCTCCCCTCGACCAAGCTCACCATCTAGCCAGTGGAAAGAAATGGATACTAACCACACATTTGCAAACATGGCTGTAAAGCTGAAGCATGGTGCAAATGATACAAAGAAGATGTACTAAGAGAGCTGAGTCTCTCAGGGCCAGAGATGATCTTCCTGAGAAACTCACAGCATAGCCTGAATCTGAAGAAAAGTAGCCTCTTGGGCAGAGAAAAAGGTGCAAAGAAACTTCCAGGCATGGGGAGCAGTACATACAAATGACCTGTGATAGGAAGGAATTGAAGCCATCTGACGTCATTGGAGTGGAAGTGCATAAAACAGCATCCTGCAGATGGAGGCCGTGAGATCCCCCGAACCAGCCTACAATCCTCTACAGATGGCAATTAAGGTTTTTCTATTTATTCTAAGAACAGTGGGAAGTCACGGAATTTTTCTAAGCAGAGTAGTGGCAAGATCTGCATTCTGAGCCTATCACTCTGACTGCAGAGTGGAGTACAAATCTGCATGAGGGTGGAGTGGCTGTAGAAAGCCCTTTTCGGAGGGATTTAGAGAGGTCCGGCAAGACACTGTGTCAGCTTGAAGAATAGCGTCTGTGGCATGGAAAGAGGAGAGAGACATTTAGATGGAAATGTCTATAGCACTCAGTGATGGATTGAATCCACTTACGGGAAGTGAGAGCTAAGATTTATGAGTAAGTTCTAGCTTTATCTCATTCCTTGTGCTTTAGAAATAGAGGTTATTTTTTTTTTCAGATGAAAGAGTTCCGTTAGTTTTCAACCCCCAACTCCCAAATGGACTGCATGAACTCTTTCTCTCACATCACACCCAGGACACCTGGTGAGGAGGAGGAAGGTTTTATGTCAGACACATGTGCACATAGATGTGTGATGGACAGCCCATATCTAATCAACTCTGCTTAATATGGACCAAAATACATTGAATTTAGTCAGTTTAATCAAAATATAGTATCAAATAATCAAGGATTCTGGGCAGATTAACACTAGGATCCATTTGACAAAGAAAAACTGGTTTTCTTTCCCTCCTCACTTGCTGCAGATGCTGCTTTATGAGTGCCTGAGACCTGAGCCGTAGCATCTGTCAACCATGCTACCATGAGCCTGGGGAGACAATGCCAACTACTAAGGCAGGAAAGAAATCATGGATCACGAATGTTGTCATTGAGCCATCCCAGAAGCCACAGACCTGAAGGTCATTTGTTATGTAAAATAATTATCCTGTTTGTTTGTTTGTTTACAGACTTTGTTAACTTCCACCAGACAAGGTATACTTCTGAGGCTGAAGTGTAAGAAATGTGAAATTCAAATCTTTCAAATGAAAAAAGAAACCCACACTGGAAGTAGTTCATGATATAGGACACATCCAAAACTCTACATAAGAATGTCCTATGTGCCCAATTAAAACATCTTATTTGATTAGCCTATTTTTATGAAAATATAAATACACAGAAAGAATTCCATATAAAACTGTTTTGAAATTTCCTAGAATGTTTTTGCTAGTATTCTAAAGGAAAAAATCTTAATATGAGTTTATGAAACCTGCCTTACTCAAGAGGACATGAGTAGCCTTCTCTTGTTTAAAGATTCTTACTTTCTATGCACATCCATTGTTCATCTATTCTTCCAAGCCATAAATTCTTTAAAAAGACAACAGTTTTGCTGTGTTTTGTTCTTTGTTTTTGTCTCCAATGTTATTAGAAATCCTATCAGAAACTATTGCTTAATTTTTTATAAAAATAAATTATCACATTAGGATCCAATAGATTTGATTGAATTTTCTTGGCCGTGAAATAGATCTGTGGTATTGGGCAAACCATTCAGTTTCTCTGGAGCCAAGTTTCCTCATCTGAAATGTATGAGGCTTCATATGGTTTGGCCATGTCCCCACCCAAATCTCATCTTGAACTGTAGTTCCCATAATTCCCACATGTCCTGGGAGATACCCAGTGGGAGGCAATGAAATCATGCAAGCAGTTACCCTCATGATGGTCTTGCGATAGTGAGTTCTCACGATATCTAATGTTTTTATAAGGGGCTTTTCCCCCTTTTGCTCAGCATTTCTCCTTGCCGCCATATGAAGAAGGACGTGTTTGCTTCCTGTTTCACCATGACTGTAAGTTTCCTGAGGCCTCCCCAGCCCTGCAGAACTACGAGTCAATTACACCTCTTTCCTTTATAAATTACCCCGTCTCGGGTATGTCTTTATTAGCAGCATGACAACAGACTAATATAAGTCTTATTAGCAGCAGAATTACACATCCCAAGAACTCTTACTATATAAAATAGAAAATTCCCCTCATCGGGCTGGACACAGTGGCTCATGCCTGTAATCCTAGCACTTTGGGAGGCCAAAATGGGAGGATTGCTTGAGCCCAGGAGTTTGAGACCAGCCTGGGCAATACGATGAGACCCCACCTGTAAAAAAAATTTAAAAATTAGCTGTGTATGGTGGTACATGCCTGTGGTCCCAGCTACTTTGGAGGTTGGAGTGGAAGAATTGCCTTATCTGGGAGGTCAAGGCTGTGGTGAGCTGTGATTGCACACTGTACTCTGCTTTGGGTGACAGAGTGAGACCTATATCAAAAACACAAATTCTCCTCATCAGAAAGAAGTGGGGAGTACAGAGCTGTATGTGTTTAACTTCAACTTCATTCCTACTACCTCCACCCCATTTATCAACCTTACACCTCATCCTTAGGGGAAAAAATAAAAATTACTGAATGTGATCATCTTTAATGCACCTTCCAGCTTTTAACACTGAACAAAAATGGGAACAAGGAGGGTGAATACTTTGTTAAATTTATTGCATGATTAAAGTTCCTTCAAAAAGCAAGATAAACTAACAACTTCATTATGGCACATGGAAACTTTGTGATTATTAAACCAATATGATTATTAGACTACTATTGTTTTCTGCTTTTACATTCTAGGTGAAAAAAAGTATCGGTCACTTCATAGACTTTAACACAAGCCACTCAGATCTATCTGAGTTTGGAAATGTTCTAATCCATGTACAAAGTTAGAATAACAGATTTTCTGAGGCCCAAGAGAAATAGACTGAAACATTAAAATTCTGGTCCAATTTAGATACTGAAAAGAACTTGCCTGCAAAGGCAAATATCGTACCTTTGAGGTAGAATAGCAAAGGTAGAATATAATTTTATTTTGTTTAATAGTTTTCAGACCTATGTAGTCATCCTTTTTGTTTCCAACGCTCAAACTTTAGACCAAATATTACTGTTAATTATTCTGCTCAAATTGAGTGACACTTGAGAGTCAGAGGCCCTGGTGATTTTCATATAGAACACGCCCCTGAAACACAAAGTCCCAAGCAATTGTAATTACTCTAGTTAATCCTCACTTCAGCAAAGTTGCTCAGTAGTCATTGTTCCATTTGCTGGAAAACATTTACCACAGTAACTTAAAACTTTCAGACAGTGCCAGAAAGCCTCAGAGGCCTGAAGTATTAAGCATTCCAGCTATAGCATCCACAAAAGAGACTGTTAAACAAATGAGAAGATAAACATTACAGATAACTTTTTAAAAATGTATTCCATTCATAAGACATATGCTATGTTATGCTGCCAAAGATGAATATTTATTTGAAAGACGACTTTTTTTTTTGGTCTGTCGAAGTGACATCAGCAAGCAGGCAAGCAGAACATCCCTGAAACCATTAGCTGGTTACCTGGATTTTGCACCCTCCCATGAACAACTGACATGACCTTTTACTGTGGTTTTAAAACTTAGGTGCCTGTTCATTAGGTTGACAAACTTGTCAAAAGCCTCCAGGACTTCGTCACTTATGTCAGAAACACTTACAAGAGAGACAGTACATGTCAGGACTCAAGTGAGTCCTGTCAACCACTGCCAAAATGACAAAAAACCCTTCTGGGGAAAAGGGTTGTAGAGAAATATGAGCCCTCCCACTCAGATTCTTTTGACTCACCAACCCAGTTACACTTGTGCAGTTCAGAGCCATTCTGTCTCTACTACTTGAATGCCTTAGTCTTTCCGGATGTATTTTATGATGTATTTTAAGACTCCCAAATTCTTCTGAATGCTTTGGCAGTCAAGATGAAAGTTGATCAACCCTAGTTTGTCTTGACAAAGGACAGTTAAAACAAAATGCGTGATTGTGAAAATCAGGAAACAAAAACCAAATTCAGCTAAATAAAGCTGGGAAAATGTTCAGGCATAATAACTAAATTATTTCTATTCCAACAAGTTAACACAGAATTTAGGTAGCTAACATAATAGAGAGGTACATTTATTATTCTCATTGAGAAATTTACAACTTAAGGATTGGCAAAAGCCATATAAGTGGCAATAAGATAAACTAAACTATTTCTATTTAGACTTCAGTAAGTGACATCTGTAAATCTTTCTGATGTAACTGAAATATTCCTGGAGCTGGGAATATTTTCATAGAATTTAAAATGTCTTAAAATTAGAATGCTTACATCATGTGAAAGAAATGGAGAAACAAAGTAACTCAGAATAAAAATTTTAAAAGGGTTAAGGATAGAAATGCATGCAATAAAGTGTATTCTAAATTCCCCCCAGGGCTATCAGTGTAGAAGTCTGAAAACTGCTCTTCCCAGAATTTCTTTCCAGCCGCATTCCAGTTAAATTCTGCCAACAAGAAGGACTTGCATGAGATTAGAAGAAGAGAACAAGGAAGATAAGAGAAGCATTGGTGAGAGTGTGGGCTCCTTAGATCCTGCTCAAAGCAAGGGTTCTGACAGCATTAGCGATGAGGGCAGATTCATAAGCTCTGGGTAAAACCACTTTATCCCTTTTGCTTCTCCAGCCCATCCTTCTCTTTGATAACCAATTCCTCATATTAAACCCCAACAGAGTAGTTTCTGTTTCCCTGATTAAAAGATCCCAAAAATTGTTTCATTTTTACCACTCAGTTAAGAAAGTGAGAAATAAAGGCCTGTCATTCTACTAGCCTTGGGGCAAATGATTTCCATATCTATTGCATCAAAAATAACAGCAAAATTCCCCAAGTGTCTTGAAGAGTAAACTTTAGGAGGCTGGCCATATATAAAGAGTCTATTTATATAAAATAGCCTATTTTACACAACATGTGTATATGTGATTGCTTTCAGTATCAACTCACATTGCACATTTAAAAACACAAACAATTGCCTTTGTTACCTTCAAAAAAAGCCAAATGGGCACAGGACACTCAGATGTTAAATTTAAAGACAAACTAAAAATCAACTTGCAGCAATGCCATATATTTGAAGACATCTGGGAAATAACGTGACCTCAGGAACTTGCTGGAATGCTTCTATCAAAGATGACTGAATCGCTGTATCCCTAAAGCTAAAAGACAGAGCTGAAAATAAATGGAAGCTCAGAATGTCAGCAGAAAAGCAAAATTCACAAGAAATTCATGCTGGAAAATAATTAGTTGTGCTGGTCATACCTGTCTACTTAGGAGAGCTCACAGCTCATATATGTTTGTTTGCTTTGGGTTTATTTTTAGGGCCCATAATGTTTCAAAAGAAAATTAAAGTGACTTGCAAAGATGAATATAATATAGCAAAATAAGAGCAATCAAGAATCAGAATTATACCGCAGAAAATAAAGACTGGGAAAATAAGATGGATTTAGAACAAAATATGTATGGTTATAA
This sequence comes from Cacajao melanocephalus, assembly GCA_963573385.1. Taxonomy (NCBI): domain Eukaryota; kingdom Metazoa; phylum Chordata; class Mammalia; order Primates; family Pitheciidae; genus Cacajao; species Cacajao melanocephalus. The sequence continues at coordinate 7,536 of CAUYLG010002850.1, forward strand.
AACTTTCTAGCAGCCAATAAGAAGACACAGAGGTGATTCATTACAAGTTTTAGATTCTCCACAAAGTAGAAAAATGTAATAGCAGGTTCAACTATTCCTATTTCTGAGACAGGCAATAATAATATTAGTAATATTATTACTTATGGAGCACTTGTCTCTGCTAAACTGTCCTAAACACTTTATATAAATTCATATGTTTGATCATAAACAAAAATCTTAAACAAGAAGTACTGTTTTAATCTCCACTTTACAGATGAGGAAATTGAATTAAAGTAAGAACAAATGCCAGGCCTAAGGTTTTCAGCTCGGAAATATAGGAGTTGGGATTAGAGTCCAGACAGTCTGGCTCCAGAGTCTATCTTTTTAACCACTATCTTTATAAAATGTCCAAATAGTGATCAAAATATCCCTATAGTAAACCTGGAGACGGATTCAGGAGGGTCATTTTCTTGTGTCACAAGGCCTTTGGCATAAGACCAAAGCATAGATCTAGAAAATCAATTCTAGAAAGAAAAAAAACATGGCCCAGTGATACAGTTTGGATGCTTGTCCCTTCCCAATCTCATGTTGAAATGTAATTCCCAGTACTGGGCTGGGGCCTGGAGGGAGGTGATTGGATCATAAGAACACATCCCTCATGAATGGCTTAGCACCAACCCCTTGGTGCTAAATGAGTTCTTGCTCAGAGTTCAAGCAAAATCTGGTTGTCTAAAAGAACATGACACCTCTCTCCATTCTCTTGCTCCCACTCTCACCACGTGATGCTCCTGATCCCCCTTCACCTTCTGCCATGATTGTAAGTTTCCTAAGACCCTCAGCAGAAGCAGATGCTGGTATCACACTTCCTGTACAGCTTGCAGAACTGTGAGCCAATGAATCCTCTTTTCTTTATAAATTACCCAGCCTCAGATATTCTGTTGTAGCCATGGAAAAATAGACTAACGCAACCAAGTACCCAGCCCTTTGTTCTTTCGGCTTAATCCATAGTTAGGCTGTTACCCAGGAGTTGTAAACACCAGCACTTGTAGGGAACAAACAGGTAACCTAAATCAATCATTTAAGAAATAAGGACAATAACCAAAGAAGGAACTGTTTCTCAAGTCTGGGTATTTGTTGCCATGCAAAGATATGCACCTAGTTGTGGTAGATTTTTTTTTTTTCCAGAGACATTTAGATTTTATGCAAATCGTGCATTCTCTGTTAAAATGTGTCTGCGTGTGTGTGCACTTGTGTACACACACACACACACGCACACTGGACAGAGAGAACATGTCCATACGGTGGGTTTGACCAAGAAGTCTCCAGGTTATCACTCCTACTTTAGGGTAGCTCGACCAGTGTTTCTCAAATTGTATCCATATCAACATCTGAAAGAGGCATGAATCACACACACAAAAAATCATCCTCACCATGAGAACCAGGCCCTCCTATGGGGAGGATGTAAGAGTTCCTCCTTTCCTCCTTCCCCGCTTTTCCTATACATCCCCATATTCCATTCACTGAGAATCACTGATTCACAGAGATGAATCTGTTGCTTTTCTCTCAGGCAATCCTCCATGAACGTTTGTTTTTCTCTACTGAGCTTTAGAAAAATATTGGAAGGGTAAGAGCTTGGAACTACATTCCCTGGGAAGTACCACAAGTACCTAGAATGCAGCTATGTGGGTAGCCAGGTAAATGCAGAGCCAGTATGAGAAAAATAAACCTCTCTACACATTCTTTTGTGAAATTTGCATTGCCTAACCAACATCATTTTGCTGAGAGGCAAACCAAGTGGTGATCAGCTCATAAGCAAAATCAAAGTTTTCTGTAGAATATAATTCTGGGTTTATTCACACAGCAATGAGACAGAGAGAGAGAGAATAAACATGAGTTTTCTGTGGTTTTATGTCATAACTGTGAAAAAACATTGTAGTCTTACAATCCCTTCATTCATCTTGCTTTTCTCGGCCACTATTTTTCCTAAGTCAATCATATGGAAGATGTGCTCAGGGGAAAATTCCAAAAATATTTAACACAATAACAGAAAGGAGGAGATATCATTTTTACCACATTCAGAATATCCCAACAAAATATTGAAGGAACCAGAGGGGAGCAAATAGCTAAAATATAAATTCTGTTATAATATGCCTCCAATTTATTCTTAGTGTTATTAGTCAACACTGCTATCTCCAATCGCAAATAAGTTTGCTAAGGTTTCTTCACTTAAAGTTCCTGAGAACATGTAAAAGACACGCATAATTACCAGTACAACAGCTCTCATGTCATATGGTTTTATGCTGAGTGCCTAACACAGCATGGAAGAGTAAAAACAATCTGGTCCACATCGAAGGGCAATGTGATATGGTGTAGACAAGCGGAAAATTGGAGTATTCACTAGAGAGATCCCAACCAAGCAGTGGATTACAAGAAATGAAAATCTACTTCTAGAAAAGGGTACAGGGTTGCAAGGAATGACCATCACCTCCCATTTTCTGATCCTGTGCATCAGAGCACCGACCAGCAAAACTGCTCTCACTGTTTTAACACATGACGATCTCTATAAGAAATAAAGTCCCCAACACATGTTAGAGCAGATTGGAAGGTACAGTTGCTCCCCAGAGCCCTCCTTGGTTTCATTATGCTCTTCCCATAGGAAAAAATAATTCATCCCAGCACTACTTATAGTTCTTAAAACCTAGAAAAAATGATTTATAAACAATAAAGCAATGATGGAAATACATTATAATACAGCCAACATTGTGCAGCCTTTTAAATATTTTCTGAAAGTTTGCAGTGATAAGAGGAAATACCCATGCAACAACAGTAGGTGAAAAGGACAGAAGACAAAACTGATTACACAGAAAGGTCTCACGTATGTCAGCCTGCATATGGAAAAACATTACCAGTGATTGCTTCTAGGTGGTAAAGTGGAAGGTGTGTTTCACCATTTTATTTTTTCCTTCCATGTATTTCAAATGTTCTTCAATACACACGCAATTATTTTTATAGAACCCCAACATTCAAACTTCTTATAGACCTATTGGCCCTAAAAATATGGATAATAAATGGACTGACATTCTTCCTGCCAAGAAATTCTGCCTTCTACAGGTGAAAAGAAAAAGTACAGGGTAACAATAGTCAAAAGTCCTTAAGTCTCTGTCTGCATTTTCTATTTCAGTCACACACACAGTTCCCAACTAGTGACACTAAAACACCCAGGAACTGCCAACAGCACAGAGAGGGAGTCTTCATTTCTTATTGACTGGGTTTTCTTCATTTACCATCACATAAAGATAACATCTACTCAATTTGTTAAGGCAATTTTGTGATGAAAAACAGACGAAGTTAAAGTCATTAGCAGTGCTGCAGAAATATTTACGATGTAACTCACATATTTTTGTAGTCTTTACCAAATTAATGTTATGCATGAAGGATAAAAGGGAGACAATAGGATTGCAACAGAATTATATTTCTTTTGAATCGATGATACAGAAATGAATTGGGCCATTTGCAACTCTTCCTACAGTATTAAAAAAGAGAAAAATTTAATACTGCAAAGAAATTTAGGTTGGCAATTTGCAATTATGAGTCATTGATTTTGTACCAGCACTTCCTATGCTGAATGCTTCTGTAGGGAAAAGATATATTTAAATATTGGGACTGAAGTTGGCTAAGCCTACACTTCTCTGATTAAATAATACATCAATTTCACCCATGTTTTTTAGTTCCTGCAACTATAAATTGTTCACTAAAACCATAACATAGAAAATAGTCTTTTGAAGTAATCTCTGAGAGAAATGAAATGCCAATTTGAGACCAGCTTTATCATTAAATCCATCTGATGATGTTATAAAATAACAGCTGCCAGTTTTGTGTGCTTAAATCATTAGAATTGGCAGTTAGTCCCATCTTACCTCACAGAAGAGGTAAGCGTGGCTCATGAAGGTTGAGTAATTTGTTCAAGATCACACAGACACCAACTTTTGCAAATCATCAATTGTCCACCCTGTACTGATAGCCAAGTACTTTAGAAAGTAAAGACATTCTTTTATCTTACTGTCCAATTATGACTTCATGACTCTTTCACTTATCTCTACTTACTTCATTCACTCTAATCATAGACTGGTTCCCTATACATAACCTTCACATCTCCAAACATCTAGCATATTTTCTCTCCTAAAAATTCCAACAAAACTTCTGATTCTTACTAAATAATAAGATACCACTCCCTGGACCAATCAAATGTGGCCAGCGGGTGAGGTCTCATGAGAAATGGATGCTCTCTTTCATCCAAATGGAAGCCCATTTTGTTTCTGTAGAGAAAGAAATAGTTCCACAGAGGAGGGTGGATCTTCTAGGTAGCAAAATAATCAGTATCCATTAGAGGGAAATAAACAATTATAAGTAACTATAATGAAGTACAGTTTGTGACTTAAACCGTATGATTTTTATTTCATTCACTTAACTTTACCATTCTTTGCCACTTAACAGCAAAAGCTTTGTATCATTATATGGATAGAAATAACATAGAAAGAACAAAAAGACACATTTTTAAATTTTAATCTTAAGTAGATTACATCTATTAAGACAAATAGACAGCAGAAATAACATTCTCACTTTTGGTTGCTAGAGCTACATTAATGAATTTTTAAAATATATTCTTATGAATCCCAATGGCTTAGCTTTAAATATCAATAGCCAAATCCCAGGGGAATTAGAGCATAAGCGGTAAGGCCATAAAATAAAATATGGAAGAATAATGACTATGTCCTCTGACGGAAAAAAAAGACCAACTAAGGGTGCATATAAAAAGAGACATATCAGAGAAATTTCACCAGCGCTTAGATGCTGAGACACTCCCAGTAAACCCTTGAGCCTCAGTGAGTTCTTAGAAGGGGCGTGTGCTACAAAATAATTGAAATTGTGATAGAAGACAGAGGTGGTAATCCCCGAGCCGAAGGGACAGTTATGTAGCTTTCTCAGGCTTGATCCAGGAAGCAGCAAACCTTTTAGGGATGCTGGTGATCCAATATGGATCCCAGTGGCTGATGCCTGCGTCCAGGTAAATGCTTCTGAAAGCAGCAGCCACAAAGAGTTTTTTCTACTCCTGGGTGTGGGGAAATAGCTATTTCTTGAGGTAGATGGCATAGGATAGTACACTACAAGAGATGTCCCAGCCTCAGAGGAGAGAGAGACTGTCACCCAGCTGACAACTGGAGGCAAGGTAGAAGTACTGACCTTCACCACAGAAGCATCTGAAATTACAAAAGTTATACCCAAAAGCAAGAAGGAGGAATCACACTTCGGCAGAAGGCAATAAAGATCAAAGGCCACCACGGACCAGCGGCGCACCTCATACCCCACCCTCAATGCCATGAGAGTTAGGGAAGTTGCCCAAATGCAGTTGCTAACAAGGAAACAGCTATGAGTGAAAGGGTGGTAGTGGAGGTAAGTTCTGAACTGAGAGAGTAATTACCCCAAAGTGACTGAGTTTAAAATTGGATGTCACTGTGTTGGCTTACAAGAACCAGAACAAGGCTTCTAGAGCTGAATAGAAATGAAAGCTTATGTGTTCAATAGGATTTTAAAGAAATAATCACATTATGTAAAATAAACATTATAAATATATAATTTATTTACATATATGCACTGATTTTATATGCCTATATATGCATTTATGTGCACATATAAAGTCAAATATGGAATATTTGATTTAGAGTTCTAAATTAATAAAATTTTAATTATGAAAAAACTTAAATGAATTAGATTGTTTCTTTCTTAAACTGAGCACTGCTCATCCATGGAATTTTTTAAAATTTATGTGATAATGAGCTCAATAATCTCCTTTACTTCCCCTGAACAAAGGCAGGGATTCATCATGTTCCTGAGATAATGAAATAATGAATATGTAACTATGTGCAATGTATAGCACAGTAACAATCAAATGAAAGAAGAAAAGTATTTTGGCAAGTTGTCGACACTAGGTCTTTGGTCTGACTGCATTTCTCATTGCATTTCATGGTCTGGGTACCATATAATCGACTCTTGAATGGATGTTCTCTTTACTATTTTACACATATTTTACTTACATCTGCCTGATTTTTTGACTGTCCCCATTAGTTGCTTTATAACCTCCTCCCTGTACGCCTGCCACCACTCTTGAAGGAGCTCCCTCAGACAGTGACTGGCAATGAGTATGTAAATCATCTAATGATGTGTAGACCACATCCTGCTTTCTGTACAGTGAAACCAAATTCACAGTTGATACAGATTTCATATGTCTATCTACTGACTGGTTGTTAGTAATAAAATGATGCAATGCATTTACACAACTCATTATATACTAGTGAAACTTCATTCTTATAGAATTGGACATATTGTACTTTTATTTTTCTGTATACGATTTATGCAAACACAGCTATTAACATACCAATAGAACACAAACAAAAGTAAAAAGGCAATAATACAATTAAACAAACCAACTCTTCATTGTTTTAAAAAATAAAAGAATATGTCAAATAGAATGTCAAGGGAACATATCTTACTAATTTTATAAGACTGACATGATCTTGATTCCACTGTAATTTGAAATACAAGTAGACACATTATGATAAATTGCAAAACAATTACCCTATAGACACTAGTTATATTTATAATGTGAGTTACTACAATAAATACTAAAATAAAAATCTGTATCACATAAGGAAAGTAAAAGTTATTTGAGAGCGTGCTTTCTTTAAACAGTGATTAGCACGGCAAAAGCTCAGGACATTTTTTTAAAAGGCAGAAAAAGAACATACCTGTTTGTTTCAATGGTACCATATCTGCAGTTTATATCTTTTTCTATGTTGAAGCTGCCATATACCATCAACAAGAAAAGAAGGCAAGATATCAGGAAAAAAGAGTGATAGAGTCATAAAATATTATAGTTTGAAATCTTTCATATATATGAAAGATATAAAATATATTATATATGAAATATTATAGGACATATATCCTATATCATGTATATTAATAAAGGACTATAATGTCCTTCATTAATTATCGCCTAATGGTAGACTCACAAAGAAATGGCCCAAAATAGGAATGAAAACATCCCTATAGTTTTGTTCTTCTGTCTAGTGATAAGAAGAGTTCCAGAGAAATAGCCCATCATCAACAATAACCAGATACATAGCTATTTCAGAACACACCATAATGCTTTCTTAGAATGGGATTGAGATTTTTTTCTTTTACTGTGCTAATAGAACCAGACTCTAAATGGAATTTTATAAGAAATTCTGTACAAACAGTTTCAGTGTATTACTTTATTTCTCTTTAAAACTGAAAACTAGCTGGACATGGTGGCACACGCCTATAATCCCAACTACTTGGAAGGCTGAGGCATAAGAATCGCTGAACCTGGTAGGCAGAGGTTGCAGTGAGTCGAGATTGCACCACTGCACTCCAGCCTGGACAACAGAGCAAGACTCCGTCTCAAAAAAATTTTTTTAAATAGAAATAAAAATAAAACTGAAACTTCCCAACAATGAAATGGAGGCACCGGAAGTTTTCAGCAATAGGTAAAGAAAAAATTGCATCATTGAAAAAACAGAGTAGGCTACTGTGAGGGCCATGGCTGTTGACCCCCTAAAGGTTTGCTGAAAAATCAATTTGCAAAAGGCAGATTCATAGGATAAAAGGCATACACATTTATTTAATGTGAATACACAGGAGCCCACAGAATGAAGACCCCATCCAACAATAAGGTACAGAAACTTATATACCACCCTGAGGTTATAGAAAGAATGCAGGCTTACAGCATGGCCAAAAGCGGGTGATTCTAGTAAGTCAGGGTTAGTGGCAACACAGTTATGACAGGGAGAAAAGAGAGTCCTGGCTAGTAAAGGTGGCCTTATTCTGTAGATGAAGTCACACAGAGAAAAACCCTCAGAAAGAATAGAAGAAGAATATTTCTTTTCAGACCTTTAAAGGTGTCAGACTCAGTTAACCTCTCTTAAATCCAGGAAATGCCTGGCTGCATTAATGAGAATTCTCTACAGAGGCAGATTTCCCCACCTCAGCCAGTTGACCCCCTGGCAGCCATTTCAAAATATGTCAAAGAAAATACATTTTGGTTTAAAATATTTTTATTTCCTTCAGTCCTCATTTTAAAACTTAAAACAAGTTTCATATATGAAAAGCCAAATGGGCTTTTTATGTATATCTACAATCTTGAACCCAAATTTCTCCAAAACGGTAACTATCTTCAAAACCATAGCTTTGGAGAAATTTGGGTTCGAGGTTGTTAGACAGACACAAACAAAAAGTGGAATGACAAATTGGGATAAACAGAAAAGAGACTATTTAAACATATTGTCCTATATTTTCTTCAGTCACTCTCTCAATCCTGAGAATAGATCAATTCAGTTAAACAGCTGTGTCCCATTCCAGGAGGTGGCACTGCAGATGGGTGAGACTTCTATATATAATACAGTAAAACAGATCTTTAATAAGAAGTATTTCTGTAGAAATGAAAGAAAAAGTTTAATGTCTGGAGCAGTAAGTCTATACAATAGTTTTTCTAGAGTCTCTGAAGCATCTTCAGATTACAGTGACAACCTGGCAAATTTTTCTAGAGTGTAGTTTGCATCAGGTATTCAAGTGAACTTCTGAGAATTTCATACATCAGCAGGCAGCCATGAAGATTGTTTATATGTAAGTTGATGTTATTTCTCTTAAAGTTTAAGTTGTCTTGCTTCAGTTTGTAGGGCTTTAAGAAAAGCATAATTTTAATTTCTAGTGATTCTAAGAGAGAAAATTGGAAGAAAAATTTTGAAAATGTTGGTTTGAAGACTCCTATGCAGGAAAAAATTCAGGATCCCATCCAAATTATAGACTAATAGTTTTAAAAATCAAAAGTAATGGGCAAGGCTAGAATCTAATAACAAGTGTACTGTAGTTTCCAATGAAACATAATTTTTCTCTCGCCAGTCACCTATTTTTACCAAAGGCAAATCATAGAACCAAATTATTTGCAAAATAAATTTTAGTCTTATTATACTTGGCCTGATTATTTGTAAAATGCCCCAAGAGTAATTATTGGCCATATAGGCTCTTTTAAGTTGCTTTGTTAGACCTTTTTCATAAGGAATTTCAGGATAGACTTTTTAAAACCTTCTCCAGCCTATTCAATCCAAGTTTTTGCCATCAGACTGTCTGTAAATACCTGTAATTCCTCTTTTCTCAAGGTCCCAAAATAACTGAGGTTCCTGGGCCTGTCCGAAAGTAGCAATCTTTACTCACCACAGGTCAGGAACTTTGTAAAGGAACCACAAAGAAAAAGTACCAGGCCAGTCTTTCCAAGGGGCTTTTATCAGCTCTATAAAGCCAACCTCAATTCCTCAAAGCAATCTGGTCATATCTCAAAATACGTGCTTTCAATCAAAGCCTTGGTAAAATAACCAGTGTCTCCAATTGTGTCCTGTTATAAAAGAAATCAGATTCTTATTGAACTGATATAAATAACTATATTGTCATAAATTATGAATACTCACAAATAGTTACCAAATTCTGGAGAAATCAGGTAGAGAGAAAGAAATATGCTTCAAATTTTGCTCACAAGAGTATACTTTTCCCACATGTTAAAAGCTTCAAGACATCTAGCAGGTAGTATCTGATTAACAGACCCAGACAAAAATGACAACATTAAATTCTGAAGACATTTCTATTTTGTTTAACCAATAATTTTAAAATTATCTTTATCTACTGATAAAAGATATTAAAGTCACATGAACTTGAAAAGTATTTGGGCTTATTTAATTTATGAGTATTCATTTATTTTTAAATTTACTTTGCACTATGTATAGACAATATATAAACATATGTATAGACATATATGTAGACACAACATACAACATACACATGTATACACAAAGACTTTACAGTTTTGATTTTAGAATTTTAGCCATATGACAAGGAAAACTCACTAATTTAAAAGGACAGTTGGATTTAAACTATGCCTTTGTAAACAGAAAAGTTTAAAGTTTATCTGGAAGAAGATTGTACTGAATTTTAGAGAAAATGTGTAGCAAATTTACATCTCAGAGCACAAAAAGACACAGAATTTAAGCTTTTTCAAGAAGGCCAACTGTGTTAAAGGAAGATTAAAAATGGATGTCAAGGCAACATAAAATCATCGGACTCTACCATGGGATTTTATGAGGAGATCAATTTTATTTAGATAGGTTGCTTTTAATTGAGTTTTTATATTTTAACTGGATCACTGAACTCAGGGCAGAACCATACTGAATCCCATGCCACTCGAGAGAAATGCCATGAGGCCTGAGCCACAAAACACTTTCACAGTGCACCTCACTGCAAGGACATTCTTCCAAAGCTAGTGGGCAACCCAATGTCAATCAGCCCACTATGTGATAAGTTCATTCCCCATGGCAGTCTTCTCTCTCAGTAGGGAGTGTTTCCAAACCCTTTAAGTGCCCAGAACCATGCTTATCCAAAATGTGTGAAGAAATAATGATCTCTTGTAGTAATAACTATTTATTATAAGCACTTCCATCAGTGACTTCTAAAACTGTATCTCTTAGCCATTAGACAGAGACCAAATTTTTTCACAATGCAAAGCAATTTCTCATACCCCCAAAAGTCAAAGAAATCAGGTAATAAAATATGAAGCAGAGCTTACTCCATCTACTTTTTCTTTCTCCTTGCCATATTAGAGGACTTCCAATGACTCCAACCTCTTAAGGACTTAGAAAAAAGGTATCATTCACCCCTTAAGGAATGCGGAAAAAAGGTGCCACTCACCCCTTTTTGGGGGTCTTCTTTCAAAACTATGACAATGAAGGCCAGACACGGTGGTGCACACTTGTAGTTCCAGCTACTCAGGAGGCTGAGGCAGGAGCATTGCTTGAGCTTAGGAGGTCGAGGCTGCAGTGAGCCATGATCACACAACTGCACTCCAGCTTGGCAACAGAGTGAGACTTTGTCTCTAAATTTAAAAATAATAATAATAAAAATGTAAATAAATATAAATATATATGTCAAAGAAAATACATTTTGGGGAAAAATATTTTTATTTCATTTACTATGTAATGCTCCACTTCAAATTCCAACATTGTTCCTCCTTACTGAAAATTTCTGTGACTGTAATTTTTACTAAGTACAGTCATTATTCGAGAACAATATAATTATTTGCAAACATGGCTATATACCAGGGATTGTTTGAAATATTCTATAGATATGAACTTCTTTAAACCTCATAGTCACACAATGTGATAGTTACTATAAGTATACCATTTGAAAGTGAGTAAACTGAGACACAGAGTGCTAATGGTCTTGCCCTAGGACAAACAGGTAATAAGTGGTATAGCCAGTGTTCACACCTTGGCAGCCTGAATCCAGATTCTGTGCCCCTAAACACTGTACCATTTCATCATGGAAATGCAGATGCCTCAATTTTGATAGAGTAGCCCATGTTCACACAAATCCTACACTCTTCAACCTACCTTCATGGTCTCCACCAAAATTGTACTAAGGGTCATAGTTAGCTAAAGAAATTAGTGAAAAGGAGTAATAAATATGTTTTTTTCTTATGTTACCTTTTATCATGCAATCTTTTGTTCTGCAACTTGATTGACAGAAAAGAGTAGAGGAAGATGAATTTCTACCCCCAAAATGCTACATCCTTGACCCTTCATATGACAGTCCAATACCCCCAAGAAAATACTTCTCCTGCTAGACAATAACTCTGTAATTAGGTCTGCATACATTTCCAACATGTGCCTCAGACTGAAGTATCGCTAGATGAGACGAGATTTTGTATATTTGCACAGCAGAATGCATCTGATACAAAGATTTAGAAGAACTTAGGGAGTGCTTCTGTCTGAGGGAGTGTGGCTTACATTAATCACACTGACTGACTTTATTGACAGCAACGTGCATGGAAAGAACTGTAATTTGGAAAGTCTGAAACTTCCTATGTATTAAATAGGACTGGAAATTTTCTATTCTTTGGGAGACTAAAACCATTTCCTGTTTCTGCTATGAGAAATAATCCTGTTATGTTTTTCTGTTCTCCATGACAATATTAGCTGCAGTAAACCACACGTTACGGAGAGGCAGCTCTGTTTGCTTTCAGTGGAAAGAGCACTGTATTTGGAGTCAGATATTATGAAACTGGACCTTAATTTTGCCACTTTCTGGCTATGAGGTCTTGAGCCAATTGCTCACCATTTCTGACCTGCAGAATCCTCATCAACAAGAAGAAAGTGATACTAGCGTGTTCTTCACAGGACTATTGGCTAACTAAATAAACTTTGCACGAGACAGGGTAATTTAAAGCTAATTGTTGGTATCTAATATTAGTTTTGGTAATAACTAGAAGAAAAATGACTAACAGCTAAAAATAGTGAGTATCTGAAATTTAGTACCTAATTGCCTAATGAAGCAATACTGATTTATTTACAAATAAGCTCCATATTTATGATATACAACCAGTTATTTTTCTTTAAAGAAATTTAAACAAAGACCTTTGGATATTCCCAAAGACTTAGACAATTGGTTCATTGAATGCTATTTTAAAAAGGCTTTTCTAACATTATTTTGAGAGTCTTATAATCAATATTGTAATAGAAATGTCATAATTACCAACCCAGTTTCTTTAGCTAAGAGATTTAAGGGAGCAACTAAATACTTTCTGAAAATCCACCCTGCATTTGGTCTATTTGAGAATCACATTCATAAGACCAACTTGTGTTCTTCCACAATGCAAGACAAGAATTTAGCTTTTATGAACTTTCCACAAATCTGAGGGAAGAGAAATAAATTAGCATATCTTTAAGCAATTTAGACATGTTACTCATGTGAGCAGGTCAAAAAAGTCTGTTCAAATGAACTTAGCTGAAAACAGACTTACAGCATGAAAATGCTTTGATGTTCCTCTTGGAAAGTTCGCTTGTAGCATTTTCACTTAAAAAAACTCAGTGTCAAAAGTGTTTCTCAAGACAAGGGGCACAAGCAAATTGAAGAAACAAGCAAAGTTCTTTCTTGATAATTCCCTAGTTCCACTTTCTGGAGATTCTGTGCTCTCTATAGGAACCCCTTTCTGACCCCTGACAAGCAACAGTACTCTTAGCCATCTTGTTTCCCACCCAACCAGTGAGACTTTATTTTTGATGAATCGATTTCTAAAAGGAAATAGTGACTTAATATGTTACCTTCTCATGATTTAATATGTTACCTTCCTTAGGTAAATAATGCAAACAGTGCATCTCCCAAAATAAGATACTTTAGTCAGAGAAACATTAGTGTCTGGGAGATAATATTGATGAAATATATATGCAGCTGCCCTTCTTAAGACCTCATCGGGTTTTCACATCTTGAGATCCTTTTGGAGAACCTAATCCCAATATACATTGCATTCTAGAAACATCCAGGTAGAAAACAGAACACAGGACACTGTTCTTTTTACCAAATTAAAGTCCCTGGCAACATGGCTAGCTCAAAAGCCAGGAAAATCAGAGTTGTATTTAAGTAGCCCTTCTTTTCATAAAATAAATGATTGCCAGAGGGAAATTTTCAGTTCTTCTTCAAAATACACACTTGTGCATTCAGGTAACAGAGAAGCTACTTTTATCTTTTATTTAAAAATAGCTTGGTTTGGTATTACAACCAGAAAAGGATTAAGTAACAATGTATAACTAAATTTTAATTGGTGTATTTGTAGGCAAACCCTACCTGTAAGCCATGTGTAAAAATACCTTACTTTTAGCATTGAATGGGATACTAGAAAAATTGACAAATTTTAGGCTAAAAAATTGATTTTTTTTTCATACTCTGTATTACAATTATTTGTTTGGGGATTGAATTTCTTCCCAAATGTCATTGAAACATTATGTTAAGAGGTCTTATTGTAAGAAAAGCCTCCTCTCTGGGAAAAAAAAAATCTGAAATGAACCCATTATACCATACCAGTATCCAAAATCTTTCACTTTCTATTGAATTTCACCCAGTAGTTATTTTGACTTCATTCCTTTTGTCTCCATTGCTTTATTTTTGTTGTTTGAAACCATTTAATTTGACACGATCATTAATATATGATTGGATAAATGTACCTAAGAAATGCATAGTTTTGTATTTCTTATGTTCACAAACATACATTTTTAAAAATAAAGAAAAGTCTAATACACTCTGCAAATCCTTTTCAAGGAGAGTGAATTTCCGAGGAAGAATGCATGGTAATGTGTAGATGGTTATCACACAAAGAGGAACATCAATTGCAAATGCCATGTTAAACAAATGAAATACAGTAAATTAAATGAAACTACTTTCTGTAACACTTTATGCTTCTATCTGTTAATTTTCAAGAAGGCACCATAGTGAGGCTCATTTCAGTACAAAGTCATATTGCGCAGATATACTACATTTATTTATTTTTCTTTTTGAAAAAAAATATATAAAACTTTATAGCCTGCCCCAGTTCTGTATTAGGAATAGCATGAAAAGCTTTTCTATGCCTAACTTCCCCAATCCTCCCTAGGTCTTTCTTTGACATTTTCTCTGACTTATACTACACAGTGTTTCAAACCTGTCCCTGAACCAACCCTATAAACAAGGGTCGGGTGATGAAGTGTCTTTTCCTTTGCCCCCCTGGTACTCTTGACCCATCTCATCCAACATCCTCTAAGATGTTATTCTCTCAATTATGCCCTCTCTTCTGTATCTGTACCATCCTCAATGGCTCTTTCGCCTCAGCCTTTATCTATAAACAAAATGATAAATCTCTTTTCTGTGTTAAGAAAATAAAAAATGAAACCTCTAATTTCTTTCTCCTTGGGTTACTGACCTCTGCAACTCCTTCCATCCTCAGCTGACTTCCTTCAAGTGTCTCTTCCCTTAAGGCCGCCGCTCAGTCCCCCCTACTCCCTCCCCGACCATTGCCCTCACTCCTCATTCTCTGCTCTGTCTTCTACCAATTCCACCCCGCTCACAGTGCACAGAACAAGCTTCTAAAAGCCAAATTCAAGGCTCCTTTCATCCTTAAATAACTTGACCTCTCACAGCCCGAGGCATTGCCTACCAAGTTATCCTTTTCTTTTTAAAACTCTCTTTTTCCATTTCCTCTAAGTTCTCCTAAATTTCAGACTCCTTTTTGTAAGTCTCCCACCAGACCCCTCTCCAAGGCCACCTCCACAAATGCTGTTGGGGATCTGTCCTTGGTCTTCTTTTTATTTCCAGAGATTCTCTTCCTAACTCTGCTCATTCCATTTGTCACATTCTCTGATCCTTCTTCCTCTACCTACCTCAGAAAATCTGTTGCTTCTCAAGACTCCTCCCATGGAACTCTTTGTTTCTGCATCTATAAAATGTCATCAGTAATAGCAATTACAATCTAACCATAGTCTATTAGATGATTAATGAGATGGTCCATGCAAAGTATTTGGAAAGGTGTATGGCACAGCATCAGTAATTGTTGGTGATTGTCTTTGTACTTCTTTTATATACACTTCCCTGTAGGTAATCCCATCTACAATGAACCAATATTCCAGGAACTCCCAAATCTCTCAAGTAGATTATGCAGCCCCTCTGTTCACTGTGGAGCTCGAAGCTGTGCTCTCTTCATCTATTCAGCAAACATTTATTTAAAATACTCTACACATGAAGCACTCTTTTAAGAACAGACTATACAAAATTGGACAAGATTTTTAAAGAGAAGAAAAAAGTTTTTGAGATCAGGTTGCTCAAAGTCTACTGGGGAATCTGGACAAGTAAATAAACTTATTAAATAACGTAGTAAATGGGAGGGCAGGTAGATGTACAAATGGGAGAGGATGTACATGCAAAATCAAGGCACAGCATTCTTTATCTTAAGCAAAAAATCTGGGAATCAACCTTCTGATACTGACCCTATTTTTATACCCAGATTGGGAATAGTATCTGGGTATAAAAATAGGGTCAGTGGTGGAGTGGATCCAAGATGGCTGAATAGAAAAAGCTCTGGATTGCAGTTCCCAGCGAAAATGCAGAGGGTGAGTGACCACCGCTTTTCCAAATGAATTTTTACTGCCCACAGACCAGGAGATTCCTGGGTGGAAAAGCACCACCGGTCACCAGTGCAGCTGTTTCAGCCGGTGCAGAGGGTCTCCACACAAAAACTCACACAAATTCAGGCACCATTTCAACTGGAACACCTGAGAGACAGTCACCTGTTCAACTGAAAAAAGGTGGCTGAAACAGGGAGCCAGGTGATCTGGCTCAGCTGGTCCTAGCCCCACAAAGACCAGCAATCTGAAATGCTCTGGATTGAGAGTTTCACAGCAAGCACAGCTGGACCCAGGACAGTACAGCTCTGTGGGAGGAAGGGTGACTGCCATTACCGAGGCAGTCCACCACTACCGAGGCAGTCTGCCATTGCTGAGGCAGTCCACATTACCGAGGCAGTCCGCCATTACCAAGGCAATCTGTCATTACCAAGGCAATCTGCCATTACCAAGGCAATCTGCCATTACAGAGACAGTACGCCATTACCGAGGCAGTTCTAACTATACCCCAATAAACAAAACTGCAAGGAAATTCACACAACAGCTGGGCAGAGCCCACGGAATCTCAGCAACGCCTCTGCTGGCAAACTGTGACAAGGCTATCTCCTCACTGAACAGGGCATCTCTGAAAAAAGGCAGCATAATGGCAGGAACTTATAAATAAAGCCCCACCTTCCTGGGACAGAGCATCTGGGAAAAAAAGGTGGTTATGAGTTCTGTTGCAGCAGATTTAAATGTACCTGCCCAGCAGCTCTGAACAGAACAACAGAGCTCACGGCTCAGAACTTGAACTCCTATAAGGGACAGACTGTCTCCTCAAGCAGCTCCCTGACCCCCATATAACCAAAGAGACACCTCATAAAGGAGAGCTCAGGCTGACATCTGGCAGGTATCCTTCCTGGGACAAAGATAACAGAAGAAGAAACTGGCAGCAACCCTTACTGTTCTGCAGCCACTGCAGGTGATCCCCAGGCAAGCACATTCTGGAGTGGACCTCTAGCAGTCCTACAGCAGGGTAGCCTGACTGTTAGAAGGAAAATTAAGAAACAGAAAGAAATAACTTCATCAGCAACAAAAAGGACATCCACTCAGAGACCCCATCTGAAAGTCACCAACCACAAAGACCACAGGTAGATAAATCCACAAAGATGGGAAGAAACCAGCGCAAAAAGGATAAAAATACCCAAAACCAGAACATCCCTCCTCCTCCAAGGAATCACAACTCCTCACCAGCAAAGGAACAAGGCTAGCTGGGGAATGAGTGTGATGAATTGACAGAAACAGGCTTCAGAAGATGGGTAATAACAAACTTCTCTAAGTTAAAAGATCATGTTCTAACACAATGCAAAGAAGCTAAGAACATTGAAAAAGGTTTGATGAAATGCTAAGAGAATAAACAGCTTAGAGAGGAATATAAATGAATTGATGGAGCTGAAAAACACAATATGAGAACTTTGCGAAGCATACACAAGTTTCAATAGCTGAATCAACCAAGAAGAAGAACGGATATAAGAGATTAAAGATCAACTCAATGAAATAAAATGAGAAGTCAAGATTAAAGAAAAACGAGTAAAAAGAAATGAACAAAGCCTCCAAGAAATATGGGATTATGTGAAAAGACCTAATCTACGTTTGACAGGTGTACCTGAATGTGACAGAGAGAATGAATCCAAGCTGGAAAACACTCTTTAGAATATTATCCAGGAAAACTTCCCCAACCTAGCAAGGCAGGCCAACATTCAAGTCCAGGAAATACAGAGAACACCACAAAGATAATCCTCAAGAAGAGCAACCCCAAGGCACATAATCATCAGATTCACCATGGTTGAAATGAAGGAAAGAATGCTAAGGGCAGCCAGAGACAAAGGTCGGGTTACCCACAGAGGGAAGCCCATCAGACTCATAGCAGATCTCTCAGCAGAAACCCTACAAGCCAGAAGAGAGTAGGGGCCAATATTCAACATCCCTAAAGAAAAGAACTTTCAACCTAGAATTTCACATCCAGCCAAACTAAGCTTCATAACAAGGAGAAATAAAATCTTTATGAACAAGCAATTGCTCACAGATTTCATCACCACCAGGCCTGCTTTTACAAGAACTCCTGAAAGAAGCACTGAACACAGAAAGGAACAACCAGTACCAGCCACTACAAAAACATACCAAATGGTAAAGAGCAACGACACAATGAAGAAACTGCATCAACTAATGGGCAAAACAACTAGCTAGCATCAAAATGGCAGGATCAAATTCACACATAATATTACTAACCTTAAATGTAAATGGACTAAATGCCCCAATCAAAAGACACAGATGGGCAAATTGGATAAAAAGTCAAAACCCACTGGTGTGCTGTATCCAGGAAACCCATCTCACATGCAAGGATACACATAGGCTCAAAATAAAGGGATGGAGGAAGATTTACCAAGCAAATGGAGAGCAAAAACAGCAAGAGTTACAATCCTAGTCTCTGATAAAACAATCTTTAAACCAACAAAGATCAAAAGAGACAAAGAAGGGCATTACATAATGGTAAAAGGATAAATGCAACAAGAAGAGTTAACGATCCTAAATATATATATGCCCAATACAGGAGCACCCAGATTCATAAAGCAAGTTCTTAATGACCTATAAAGAGACTTAGACTCCCACACAGTAGCAGTGGGACACTTTAACACTCCACTGTCAATATTAGGCAGATTATTGAGACAGAAAATTAATAAGGATATCCAGGACTTGAACTCAGACCTGGACAAAGAAAACCTAATAGACATCTACAGAGCTCTCCACCCCAAACCCACAGAATATTCATTCTCCTCAGCACCACATCACACCTACTCTAAAATTGACCCCATAATTGGAAGTAAATCACTCCTCAGCAAATGCAAAAGAATGGAAGTCATAACAGTCTCTCAGACCACAGAGCAATCAAGTTAGAACTCAGAAACTAACTCAGAACTGCACAACTTCAAGGAAACTGAACAACTGGCTCTTGAATGTTGACTGGATAAACAATGAAATGAAGGCAGAAATAAAGATATTCTTCAAAACCAATGAGAATGAAGACACAACATACCAGAATCTCTGGGACACTCTGAAAGCAGTCTGGAGGAAAATTTATAGCAACAAATGCCCATATGAGAAGCAAGGAAAGATCTAAAATCGACACCCTATCATCAAAATAGAAAGAGCTAGAGGAGCAAGATCAAAAAAACTCAAAACCTAGCAGAAGACAAGAAATAAGACTTCATCCCAGGAATGCAAGGCTGGCTCAACATATGCAAGTCTATAAACGTAATTCACCACGTAAACAGAACCAAAGACAAAAACCACATTATTATCTCAATAGATGCAGAGAAGGCCTTTGACAAAATTCAACAGCCCTTTATGATAAAAACTCTCAAAAAACTAGGTATTGAAGGAATATATCTCAAAATAATAAAAGCTATTTATGACAAACCCACAGCCAATATCATACTGAATGGGCAAAAACTGGAAGCATTCACTTTGAAATCTGGCACTAGACAAGGATGACCTCTCTCACCACTCCTATTCAATACAGTATTGGAAGTTCTAACCAGAGCACTCAGGCAAGAAAAAGAAATAAAGGGTATTCGATTAGGAAAGGAGGAAGTCAAATTGTCTCTATTTGCAGATGGCATGATTTTATATTTAGAAGACCCTATCATCTCAGCCCAAAATCTCCTTAAACTGATAAGCAACTTCAGCCAAGACTCAGGATACAAAATCAATGTGTAAAAATCACAAGCATTCCTATACACCAATAACAGACTAAAAGAGAGCTAAATCAAGAGCGAACTGCCATTCACAATTGCTACAAAGAGAATAAAATACCTAGGAAAACAACTAACCAAGGATGTAAAGGACCTCTTCAAGGAGAACTACAAACCACTGCTCAACGAAATAAGAGAGGACACAAACAGATGGAGAAACATTCCATGCTTATGGTTAGGAAGAATCAATATCGTGAAAATGGCCATATTTCCCAAAGTAATTTATAGATTCAGTGCTATCCCCATCAAGCTACCAATGACCTTCTGGAAAAAACCACCATAAAATTCATATGAAACCAAAAGAGAGCCCACATAGCCAAGTCAATTTTAAGCAAAAAAAAAAAAAAAAAAAGCTGGAGGCATCACACTATTAGACTTCAAACTATACTACAAGGCTACAGCAATCAAAACAGCATGGTATTGGTACCAAAACAGAGATATAGATCAACGGAACAGAACAGAGGCCTCAGAGGCAATGCCACACATCTACAACCATCTGATCTTTGACAAACCTGACAAAAGCAAGCAATAGGGAAAGGATTCCCTGTTTAATAAATGATGTTGGCAAAACTGGCTAGCCATGTGCAGAAAGCAGAAACTGGACCCATTCCTGACACCCTACACTTAAATTAACTCCATATGGATTAAAGACTTAAACAGAAGACCTAACACCATAAAAACCTTAGAAGAAAACCTAGGCAAAACCATTCAGGACATAGGCATAGGCAAGGACTTCATGACTAAAACAACAAAAGCATTGGCAACAAAACTGAAAATAGACAAATGAGTCCAGAGCTTCTGCACAGCAAAAGAAAAACCATTAGAGTGAACTGGCAACCAACAGAATGGGAAAAAAAATTTGCAATCTACCCGTCTGACAAAAGACTTATATCCAAAACCTACAAAGAACTAAAACAGATTTACAAGAAGAAAACAAACAAACCAATTCAAAAGTGGGCATAGGATATGACCAGACACTTTTCAAGAGAAGACATATATGAGGTCAACAAACATATGAAAAAATGCTCATCATCACTGGACATTAGAGAAATGCAAATCAAAACCACATTGAAATACCATCTCACGCCAGTTAGAATGGCGATCATTAAAAAATCTGGAGACAACATATGCTGGAGAGGATGTGGAGAAATAGGAACACTTTTACACTGTTGGTGGGAGTGTAAATTAGTTCAACCATTGTGGAAGACAGTGTGGCGATTCCTCAAGGACCTAGAAGTAGAAATTCCATTTGACCCAGCAATCCCAT
>CAUYLG010002851.1:0-16210 GCA_963573385.1 Cacajao melanocephalus
CCCCCCCCCCCCCCCCCCCCCCCCCCCCCCCCCCCCCCCCCCCCCCCCCCCCCCCCCCCCCCCCCCCCCCCCCCCCCCCCCCGGGCGGGATGTGCATATATATATGCATTTCAAACACACACACTAGTTCCTGGCACGTAAGTTCCTAAGAAATGTGGTTGATACTGTCACATGATTTGTATCCTTGGTGATGATGGTTGGGATCCTTGTGTCACTATGAATATGTCATTCACTCTCATTATTAATGTGTACAAAAAAGTTAGAAAGAATGGGTAAGACCTAGTATATGATAGCACAACAGGGTGACTATAGCCAATAATAATTTAACTGTGCATTCAAAATAACTAGAAAAGTATAATCGGATTGTTTGTAACACAAAGGATAAATGCCTGAGGGGACAGATAATCCATTTTTCATAATGTGATTATTACACATTGCATGCCTATATCAAAACATCTAATGTGCTCCATAAGTATATACACCTACTATGGACCTACAAACATTAAAAATTTTAAATATATTTATATATGTAACAAGCCTCAGTTTACACAGCTGACAAAGTGCAGAGCAGCAGTTCAAACACAGGAGTATCAGACTTTGGAGCTCCGTCGCTGTTCTCCTGACCTGCCAGACAATTCAGTCCCTGGTATCAGATAAACTGACTTTTGGCTGTCACCCAGTTAATGATAATAATAATAACTTATTATATCTTGCTTTTTGAATTATTAGATCTTGCTTTTCTGAGGACTGTGCCTTTTCTCGAGCCTCGGGTCCCCATCTGTGAATACAGGATAACAATAGTGCCTAGCTCCCAGGACGGCCGTGTGAAGCAACAAAGTGCTTAATAAACCTTGGCTGTTATTTTACTTATCATTCTTCCAGATTTTTTCTGAGAAGTCATGCAAAACAGGAATATAGATTGCAAAAAAGATGCTAAGCAGGAAGGCACTAAAGGAAGCCTTTCTCCAAAGGGGATGTTTATTTCTGAGATGCACAGGGGGGAGCTCAACCAGCTGTTTTCCAGGAAATTGTCCATTTAACCCAGGGTTTAATGACTAGCCAGTGTCGAAGGACGGAAAAGAGAAGAAAACAAACAAGGATGACGTAAAAATCCAACCGCACACTGCATAAACTCTGTGGTCTCCAAGACTTAATTAGAATCCTGAGCATTTTCCATCCCTCCAATATGGAGGGAAAGAATCAAAACCATCACCAATATTCTACTGGTAGCTAAAAAATGAAGTTAAATCATAGTAAACATCAGAAATCAGAATACTGGAATCAGCAAGATGTAAATGATTAATCCATACCCAGAGGCTGAGGCCTTTGCCTCTGAAGTTTCTTCTGCCTGAAATTTTCTCCCCAGTCCCCACACCTGTACCTCTTCCCTGAACCATCACAGCCTTCCATCTCAGTTCAGATGTCACCTCCTCAGAGAAGCCCTCCCAGTTCTCAAATGGAACTACACTTGAGAGTTCTTGACTTTTCCTTGCCGGCAGTACCAAGTTTGTGATTAAAGTTTTCTATGATTGTTTGATCAGTGGCTTTTCCCCAAGCAGACTGCTAGATTCAAGTGGTCAGAGATCTCGTCTGTTTCATTCACCACTGTAGATCAGGGTGGATCAGTTCCAGACTTACAACAGAAACTCTATATAGCTTTGTTAATTGAGTGAGTTTGAAGTTTGGTCCTTTAATTATCATTTATTCATTCATTGGATGAGGACCTAGATTCATAGTGTATGCTGTTCAACAGTGAACACCATCATTGGGTCATTCAATTAGCAGATATCTATGAGTGCTTAATACCTGCTGGGCACCGATTTGAACAATAAGGATACTGCAGTGACAAAAAGAGACAGAAATCCACACCCACATGGAACTTACA
The DNA here is from genome assembly GCA_963573385.1 of Cacajao melanocephalus. NCBI lineage: Eukaryota > Metazoa > Chordata > Mammalia > Primates > Pitheciidae > Cacajao > Cacajao melanocephalus. The sequence goes on from CAUYLG010002851.1 coordinate 1,886, forward strand.
TTGTAGTGGGAGAAGAGCATCAACAAATAATAAAAACGACACACATCTGAGTCGTCAGAAGTGCTCTGGAGAAAAAGTAAGGGAGAGAGATGGGGAAGACCATGTGTATAAGGGGGCATTTAAAAACAAAACAAAAAAAAACAGGGTCTTACTCTGTCACCCAGGCTGGAATGCAGTGACGCTATAAAAGCTTGCTGCAGTCTCCAACTCCTGGGTTCAAGCAATCCTCCCAACTCAGCCACCAGAGTAGCTGGGACCACAGGTCCACACCACCATGCCTGGCTAAGTGTTGTATTTTTTTGTGGAGGCAGGGTTTCACCATGTTGCCCAGGCTGGTCTTGAACTCCTGGGCTCAAGTGATCCTTCCACCTAGGCCTCCCAAAGCCATGGGATTGCAGGCTTAAGCCACAGCTCCTGTCGCAAGGGGGCAATTCTAAAGGGAGATGCTGGAGAGGACCTCACTGAGCAGGGACCACCAGAAGGAAGAGAGCACTGAATGTAGCGTCTGGGAGAGGTCCTTCCAGAAAGAGAGCAGCAGGCTCACAGGGCCTCGGGGGCGTGCCCTTAGATACAGTGGCCAGAGTGGAGGAAGCAAGAAAAAGAATGGTGGGTGGGCGAGCTGGTCAGAGAGGGCCACTTGGGCAGACGTGATTAAATGGCTTTAGATTTCACTCTAAGCTTGTAGTCACTGGAGAGCTCTGGAAAGAGATGTGACATTGGAAATGATTTTTAAATCGCCTCACTCCGGAGACTAGATGGAAGGAGGCCACAGGGGGATGCACAGACAGTACGTGCATCGACTGCAGGAAGCTCCGGGGACCCCTGTAGCTCCCCAGACAGGGCGGAAGCAGGACGCTGTGATGGTCTCAGGCTCTCTGAAGGAAAAGGCAACTGAAGGTGCGGACAGGATGAGAGTGGAATGTGAGAGGGAAAGGAGCGCCCCGGACGCTTGCCGTATCTAAGGTCTGAGCCACTGAAGGAATACAGTCACCCTGTCCTGAGAGGGGAAGACCAGGAGAGGATCAGGACAGGAGTGAGGCGGTGATGGTGGAAATAAGAACTTCAGGAATAGGGTTTTAGGCATGTGACATCTGAAATTGTTTTTAGGCCGGGCGCGGTGGCTCATGCCTGCAATACCCGCACTTTGGGAGGCGAGGCGAGTGGCTCATTTGAGGTCAGGTGTTCGAGACCAACCTGGCCAACATGGTGAAACCCCGTCCCTACTAAAAATATAAAAATTAGCGGGGTGTGGTGGCGGGCGCCTGTAACCCCAGCTACTCGGGACGCTGAGGCAGGAGAATCGCTTGAACCCGGGAGGCAGAGGTTGCAGTGAGCCGCGATCGCACCACTGCACTCCAGCCTGGGTGACAGAGTGAGACTCCTCTTAAAAAATAATAAAAAACAAAATAAAATGGAAGTGGAAAATGGATTCGCTGGAGAGGGAGACAAGTGAAGCAGAGAGTAAACCAATTCAGAGTCTGCGGCAGTTGTCCAGCCAAAACACCACATGGACTTGGCCAAGTCGATGAAGATGGGGTAAAGCTGGGATATCTGAGACCTGTTATAGTGGGAGAGACAACAGGCTATCCAGACTGGGTGAGGAGATTAAAGAAGCATCAAGGACGCACTGAAGTTGTCTGAGTGGGGCTGTGAAAAGATGGCGGTGGCGGGCGGCCCCTGAAAACAGAGAACCCAAGTTCTCTTTGGGTCACGTTGAGTTTGAAGTTGATGGGGAAGCAGGAACAGGGTATACATAGTGGTACTTTAAAAAAAAAAAAAAATTTAGCTCTTCTCCCTCCCTCCTCCCTGCACCTACCGGAAGTGACGCGAGGTGCAGCAAAATGATGCAAGACGTAGCTGAATGATGCAAGGCGTAGCGGAAGTGACGTAAGGCCTAGCGGAAGTGACTGCAGCAGCAGTGTCGTGCTGTGACGAAGGAAGACTGCATTGTAAGCGCCGGAGCCAGGTTTGGCCTACCCCGAATTCGCTGCTGTTCAGAGACCCGCGGGTGAAAGCACCATCACCATGTCTGACCAAGAGGTAAAACCTTCAACTGAGGACTTGGGGGATAAGATAAAAGATGAAGATATTAAACTCAAGGTCATTGGACAGGATCGCAGCGAGATTCATTTCAAAGTGAAAATGACAACACCTCTCAAGAAACTCAAAGAATCGTACTGTGAGAGACAGGGCGTTCCAGTGAATTCCCTCAGGTTTCTCTTTGAAGGTCAGAGAATTGCTGATAATCATACTCCAGAAGAACTGGGAATGGAGGAAAATGATGTGATTGAAGTTTATCAGGAACAAATGGGGGGTCATTCAACAGTTTAGACATTCTTTTTTATTACTGTTTTTTTTCTTTTCGCTCAATCCTTTTTTATTTTTAAAAATAGTTCTTCTGTGACGTGGTATTCAAAACGGAATTGAAAACAGGCACTCCATCTCTTTAAAACATCTGGTAATTTGAATTCTAGTGCTCATTATTCATTATTGTTTGTTTTCATTATGCTGATTTCTGGTAATCAAGCCTCAGTCCTCTTCATATTGCCCTCTCCTTTTATAAAAATTACGTGTGCACAGAGAGGCCACCTTTTTCAGAACTGTGCATTTTCAGGTGATGAGATCGACCAGTGCAAGTCTTCATAATGACTTTTCGGTTGGCCCTGATGTTCAAGCACGTGGTTGCTTCACTCCTGGACAGTGACTTTTGGTAGGAGATGGAAGTTTTTTTTTTTTTTTTAGAGAACTGAGCTGTGGGAAAATGACCTTTCTTTAACAACTTGAGGCTACTTTTAAATTTTGAGGGTCTGGACCAAAAGAAAAGGAGCATCATGTTAAGTCAAGATGATAGATAAGGATGACAGTAACGATTAACTCCAAAGATGGCTTCCCTGAAGAAAAAGCATTTGAAGATTTTTTTTTAATCTTTTCAGAAGATCCCAGAAAAGTTCTAATTTTCATTAGCAATTAATAAAGCTATACATGCAGAAATGAATACAACAGAATACTGCTCTTTTTGATTTTATTTGTACTTTTTGGCCTGGGATATTGGGTTTTAAATGGACATTGCACCAGCATCATTAAAATAAACAATATTTGTAAAAATTGTAAAAGAAAAAAGTAAAATATTACATAAATACGGAATAGTGGAAACAGGAGTATCCAGCTTGATGGGTCTTCCCAAAGGGGAACCTATCGAAAGTTCCTCTACACCCCCTTCTAACACGTCCCCACCAAGGGTAACTACTGCCCGAGTCTTAAGCAATAAACAAGTTTACTGGCGTTTTTAAACCTATGATCCGAGGTAAGTGAGGGCATTCGCGCAGGATTTTTCAAAAAATTACCTCAGTTGGCTGGGCACTGTGGCTCATGCCAGTAATCCCAGCGCTGTGAGAGGAGCCCTTGAGGCCAGGAGTTTGAGACCAGCCTGGGCAACTTAGTGAAACCCTGTCTCTACAAAAAAAATTTTAAAAATTAGCCAGCCATGCTGGTGCATGTCTGTAGTTTTGGCTACTCGGGAAGCTAAAGTGGGAGAATTGGTTGAGCCCAAGAAGTTGAGGCTGCAGTGAGCTAGGACTGCATCACTGCACTCTTAACTGGGCAAAAGTGAAACCCTATTTAAAAAATCCCCAGGCACTAGGGGAGTGAGGAGAGTGAGAAATACCTTACAGTTTTTTGGTTTTTTGTGTGTTTTTTTTTTCCTTTTAGATTGTATAAGAGGGTTTTGTTTTGTTGTTTGGCGTGGAGGGGGTGCTTGTTCGTCCTTACTCTCCTTCCCATGGTGAGGCGCTGATGCAGAGTGTGTGTGGGGTCTCGCCTAGCCCCTTTGCCGGCAGGTAGGGAGCCTCACGTCCCACCTGCTTTTTCTTGCCTCGCAGTCATGGGGGCATCACACACAGCAACAGGTATAACTGCAAACCCTACTCCTCTCAGAAGCAAGTTCCCTCCTACCCACCCCTTCCCTTTTGACATTCTTTTTTCTGGTCCAATCCCAATAGACCACTTTTCTTAAGGAATCATAGTTTCTGGTTTTTGCAGTGTTCATTTTAATGTTTTGATGCAAACACAGCCAACGTCATTCTATTCTGCAAATTCATTTCTCCTTTCTCTCTCAGTATCTTTCTCTCTCAGTGTCTCTCTCTCTCTCTCTCTCTCTCTCTCTCTCTCTCCCCTCTCCCTCTCTCTCTTCCTCCCTCCGTCTCTCTGTTTCTGTGATTATTTTTTTTGGAAATAATTCCCCTCACTTTATGCCTCCATAAACCTCAGACTCCAGCAGATGGAACAAGGCTGCTATTCCAAGTCAACGGAATCAATGGGCCTGCTACAAGTGGGAGGTGGGTCTTACACACTGCAGTTTCACCCTAGTAAGTGACGTTGTGGCAACACCCACAGAACAAAAGGTTCACCTTTTTCATCTATTTTTACTTCTCAGGAGGCCCTGGTCCTGCAGTCTTTTAATTAGAGAACTGTTTTCCCCTTCTTGGCTCTGCACACATGTTTTCTGTGTAATATTAAACAGTAACCTCTGAGTCTCCCACATCCCGGTATGCTGTGGATCACAGACTACATTTTTGAAACACACACACACACACACACACACACACACACACACACGAGACCAAAATCTGTACTGGCTGACTGCTGGCAAGGCAAAGTAAAACCACATTAAATTTGGCTCGCTTATTTGCTTGCTTTCTCTTTTTCTTTCTTTTTCCTTCCTTCCTTCCTTTTCTTTCTTTTCTTTCTTTTTCTTTCTTTTTAACAACTTGATTGATATGATTTACATATCATAATATTCATACATTTTAAGTGTGCAATTCAGTGTTTTTAATTTTTTTACTGAGTTGTGTATTGGCTATTTCTTCTTGGAAACAGGGCCACTGGAGAAACATCTGGACCCAAACCCACTCTCCCCACTTTGAAAACAGACCAGTAAATAGCAGAGAGCAAATTCTGTTTCACCCCCCAAAATAGTTATTATTCATTTCGTTGTTCCATTAACAGCTTACTTCCTGTGTTTTGATTCTGAGCTGTTCAGAAGCCACATTGCTTAGTTTTTACACTATCAAGAGACTTCTTTTGTGTTACAGGTGTTTTTTTATTTATTTGTTTCTTCGTGGTTTAGTTGGGAGTCTTTAGCTCTTTGCTTTATCTGCTGGGCTAATTAGATTTGAAATGAACTTTTAGGGCATGACAGACTGTACATAAATATGTGGTATTCAGAGCTAAGCTTAAGCATTCATAGCATTCTTACTTTTGAAACTAGTGGAAAGGAAGAGACTTAGAAACATAAGTAGGGCACAGAAGCCTAGAACATTTTCCTAGTATTAAAATCTGATTATATAATTTGGCTTTAACTCTGTGAGTCTCCATTTTCTCATCTGAAGAACAGGAATTAAAATAACCACTTCAGATTAGCCTGAGGATCCAGTTCATGTGAAAGCACCTAGAACAAAATCAATTTTTTAAAAAAACTATCGCTATTCATTGAATATGAGTCTTGAGGAACTTTACTAGTGGTATAAGAATTCTGTTTGTCAGGCTGCATTAATAAAAGCATAGTGCCTTCTGCTAGATGAGGGTGTACTAGTTTGATTATTCACTCAACAAATAGGTCATTACTTACTGCCTGCCAGGCACTAGGGAGGGAATAGAGGACAGGAAGACAGTCAGGTGGAGGCAATGTTCACAGTATGGTTGTACAAATAAATATCTGAGTATAAATTGTGCAACGATTATAACAGAAACTTCTGGGATGTGCGTGTGCGTGTGAATCTTTAAAGCAGTTTAAGAGAATCTGTATTTTGTTGATAAATTTATGCCTATAGGCATAGAAAATTTTTTCTGGAACAACTCATGAGAAATTAGTTACAGAGGCTTCATTTTTATGAAAGGAACTAGAAAAGTACATAGGGGAACATCTTCCACTTTTTATTCTGTACCTTTCTGTAAAATTTTAAGTTTCTAACTCTAAACTTTTTTCTTTTTTTTTTTTTAAGACAGAATCTCACTCTGTCACCCAGGCTGGAGCGCAGTGACTTGATCTCAGCTCACTACAACCTCTGCCTCCCAGGTTCAAGCAATTCACCTGCCTCAGCTTCCAGAGTAGCTGGGATTATAGGCATGTGCCACCACGCCTGGCAAATTTTTGTATTTTCATTAGAGACAGGGTTTCACCATGTTGGTCAGGCTGGTCTGGAGCTCTAAGTGATCCGCCTGCCTCGGCCTCCCAAAGTCCTGGGATTACAGGCGTGCACAGCCGCGGCCTAAACTCATGTTTTTGTTATTTGTTTGTTTGCCTAAGTGTCACTAGACTTCTCTGATCAATAGGCTGAAAGGCCATTTTTTTTATTTTTCTTCTTAAACTTTTCTCTACTGAAAACAAGACCTGTTACTTAAGATGGATCAATGATTAACTGTTTGAAATATAATTTGTCATGTTAAGCCATTTAAACATTAAACATAACATTATTATACTTAAAAGACAAAGGTCATTTACAAGAATGTAAGAATTCATCAGCCTACACCAAACTGTTACTAGCCTACTCTTGCCCAGGTAATACTACTTTCATTCAATAGATATTTTCTCAGTGCCTACAGCATACCAGGCATCCCTCTGGGTATTGGTAGATAAAACAAAGCCCTCAGCAAGTCAATAAATAAGTAAAACAAACATACAGTAAGTGCTATGAAGAGTGACCGGGGAGATGGAGGGTGCCATTTGTTTATTACACAGAATGCCTTTTGGAGTTGCATTCACTACAAATAGAACAGTCAGGAGACCTGTCTGAAGAGACGCCATCTCAGCAGAGGCTTGCATGAAGGAAGGGAAGCGTGAGCCCTGCAAAGGAAAAATGGTTCCTGGCCAGCAGGACCTGGAAAGAGCCTCAAACAGCTCAAAACCAAAAGCAGAGTGCTGAGCTCAGGACTGTCTGTGATGCCGTTCTGTTCCTGTACTATTGCTCAAGACAGCTCATAATTCAAAACATTTTTTAAAAAGTAAAAATGAAACACTCATTACTATTGATACCTTTATGGTTGTAGGACTTGGAATATGTGGTTCTGAGCATTGCTTCTTTTTTTCAGATATATAAGAAAATAGTTGATGTAAACTATACCTACTAAAGGAACAAAGATGTATCTTACATGTCAAAAAGAATTTAACTTTTTATAGCCATATTTATTTAGTCACTACAATAATTTTTAATCTATTATCCTCACAAAACCTCATAAAATATGCTTTTTAAACTGTCGCAGTACATGCCTGTTTTCATTCCTTGCAATTTATGTAAATAAATGTTACTTCAAGGTCATAAGGAAAAATACTCAGAGACAAACAAAAAAGGACAGTGAGACACATTGTTCTCCGCCTACCCTAAGGTGCCCGCCAGTAGGAGGAGCACTATGGTAGGTGAGTAAAACCACGCACTCTAAAAAGCAAACACAAAAGCCCAGCCTCGGTTCAGTTCCCGCTGAGGCCCACACCTGAAAATCAAGGGCTGGCTGTTCAGTGATCTCCGCATCCCTCGATGCATTTTCTTTTCCTTTCCTTTTCAGTTCTAACTATGAATTCTGACTAAAATAACTATTTTGTAACTAGTTGTTTCCATTATAACTGGCTGAGCACTAAACTAACCTCTTCTTTCTTCAAGCTGGAGTCTGTGGGCAGATGGCTATAAAGTAGTATTTCCCAACCAGAAGCGATTCCCCCACCTCCCGTTCTTGGAGACATTGGCAACGTTGACACTTTACATACGTGTGTGTATATATATATATATATATATATATTTTTTTTTTTTTATTTTAAACAAGATCTCACTCTGTTGCCCAGGCTGGAGTGCAGTCATGGCTCACTGCAGCCTCAACCTCCCTAGGTTCAGGTGATCCTCCCACCTCAGCCTCCAGAGTAGCTGAGGCCACAGGCACTCACCACCACCCCCAGCTAATTTTTTTGTAGAGATGGGGTTTTGCCATATTGCCCAGGCTGTGTATTTATATATAATAATACACTATATACTATATATAGTATATAGTGTATGTTATACATGTTATATAGTATATAATATAAAACCATAATATATTAAAAATATATAAAATACTATATAATATATAGTATATAGTATGTATTATCTATATCATATAGGATATATAATATATATGATATACCATATTCTATATATGAAAATTATATTTGTATCTAAATATATATTTAAATAAATATATGTTTTATATATATCTATATATATTTTTTTTTAAGAGAGAGGGACAGTATCTTCCTACATTACCCAGGTTTGAGTAGAACTCCTGGGCTTAAAGGAACCTCCTGCCTCAGCCATCTGAGTAGCTGGGGCTACAGGTGCACCCACTGTGCCCTGCTCCCAATTTTCACATTTTTTATTTTCATGACTATAGAGGAAACAGCCACTGTCACCAGATGCTGGTGAGCACCCTACAATGCCCGTGCCAGCCGCCAACAGTAAACAATGCTGTAGTCCAAAGTATCATTAGCACCAAGGATGAGAATCTTGGATATGGAGAAACTGGGACAAATGACGAGGGGCAGAAATGAGTGGAGGACCTTGTTTACTGATGATGTCCATGGGGTATTTCTGGAGTAAGAAACAGCAGGCAATTTTTGCCTCAATTGATGGTGATTCTCTTCTATTGATTGCTCTTTATTTATTCTGAAAACTTGGGTGTGTGACATAAGTAGCCCCATGGTAGCCCACGGGCACAATGGGAGAAATGAAAAACGGAAGGCAGGTTCAGGCATGCAGCAGCACTGCAAGAGTAACCTTTCTGTTCTAAGACTTGAAAAAGTTTTCAGATCCTTGGTGTACTTTATCAGCAGAAAGTTCATCTGCATATGGCATTCAGAAGCAAACTAAACTTTTTTTTTCCTCTGAGTCTTTTGTTTCCAAATCAATGGGAAACAAAGGATATCCCCGCTCCATTCAGGCAGCTTCAATGATTCTCAAATCAACATGGGAGCAGTCGTTGGGCCATTTAAAATATACAGTGATTTTTTTTTTAAAGCATACTTATTAACCTTGTAAACATTCTATAAAAGTACAAGAGGAACCTTTATAAAGAATAGCCAAGTGTCCTTTTTGTAGAATAGCCCTTTGTACTTTGAAATGTTCATGTCTATAAAATAGAATTGGACAGACGAGCCTAGGATAATGCAATTTCCATGTCTTCTAGTAATTGTTCTGTTAAAACATTATTTTTCAGCGTCTTAACACTCAGAAGATTAAGTTACTTCGCCCCAAGATCAGTTCCACTTTAAAAAAGCACTTTCGACCCATATTTAACCAACTGACAGAGAGGATTCAAAAGAGGGCTAATTGAGCACTGAGTGTTTGAAGCATTCACATCATGGCCCAGGTTTCTCCTTGAAAACAGCAGCAGCGCAGCCTGGCAGGAAGCAGGGATTAGACAAGAGAATCCATTGAAATTTGCCTTCCAAACTGGAAGAAAAACTTTCAGAACGAAAGCGTGAAGTTTGAAATCACTGCATGTCATATTATTCATTTTTCAGACTGCCTCCACCCTTATTGGATGGCATTTTCTCCTCTTACCCCAGCTCTGAGCTGCCACCGTAATTCACCAAGAAACGGACTTTAGCAAGCACGACCCACCCTTCGGAGCAAAGTAGCCACCCTTAGCCTGGTTCTCTTTATCACTCGGTTCTGTCCCCACACTATCTGCCCGCTATCTCTTCTATCTAAATGTTTTGCAATTCCCTCTGGTATTCCAAGGCCAGTGAAATCACAGCCTCTAGTAAGGGTGCTAAAGCCGAATGCATTCACTGCTAGGCTATATTTTTAACCCTTTTCACCCACCAATTTCAATATTCTCAGACCTCAACAGAATCAAGTTACGGGAGGGCAAGCTGGAAGACCTCACAGGGGAGATTTCATGAAGAAGAGAGAAGCCTGGATGTTTATCATTTAAATTCTTGTCCTGATCTCCCTTACCACCCCCAACAATAGAAGCAGCAGGAAACTAACAGTGATAATCAATAATCTAATAAGCTCAGCCAGCCTCAAGTTCTGTTGTTGTTGTTTTTTCCCTTCAACAAAACAAAAACAGGCATTCTGCCCAGAACAGAGAGAGAGAGAACCTCTCTCCTAAAATCTCAGAAGTTTGCTGCCAGTGATTCAGTGCCTACCTGACCAAAAAAAAAAAAATGTTGCTTAACTGGTTTGGTTGTTTCAGCTGGCTACTACCAAGAGAAGTAAACAGAACCTTATCATTTCAGTTAAGTCTGGCTTGAGCATTATTTTCAAGTAAATATTTATAATTTCAGTGCTGTTCCATCGCTAGCACTGCTGTTTTTGGATTAGATTGACTGAAACATGTTCTTAGATTAGCCCGACTCCATGGCAACAGGCCAGTAGAGGCTGCACCCTCACCGCCTGTCCTTTCTGTGGCGGAGGAGGAGGTATTTGGTGACACTCGCCATCAGGACTTTGCAGCTCTCTTGCCAGATAGCAGCTGAATTGAGGAACATTCTTCCTTTGCCATTTGGGCTCTAGTCGATCAGGATTTTTGCTGATCACTTTGCACATCTCAATGAATTTGACACACGGGCATTTTTTTTCTCTCTCTCTTCATTCAGGAAGTGGAGAGCCCAGCCCAGAGATTCTCTCTGCTCCGATGATATAAACAAATTGTAGAGGAAGTCAAGTCAAACTTTCCCTTGCTGCTTTTGTTCTCCCAACTAGCAATTCAGAAAACAGAGCCAACTTTTCTTGGATGCCTTTTAAGATTGCTCTTTAACTGGAAAGGCAGAAACCCTCTTGTTTTATTTTGTATCTGTAAAACCAAAGATTCTCCTAAACATATTTGTTTTCAAAAAAGCAGAAATGCCCTAGAAATTAAAAAAAAAATGCTGTGTTCTGAGACTTTTCAAACCAAATTGCTCCTTTGTCATTACACAGTTAGCTAATTGTTTTTCTTTCTTTCACAGATCTCCAGGCTAAAATACAAACAAGCGAGCAGTACCGATCTTTGCGTGGATAATAGCTAAACCTGAATAGAAGCTTCCAGGACCCTAATACACAGCCAGGGAAAGCTAACAGTCATGATTCAATAAGTTGCCAGTGTAAGGCATGCGCCAGACAGAAAGGAGACACCATATCTGTAATCTACAGACACTGCTTTAAACATCACATGTAATTAAGTCCTTCCCATGGTGGTGGCTACTTGAAGCTTTATCATTAACTTGTAAGGTTTCATCTCTGGGTTTCACCAGTGGTTCTGAGAACGAACATTTTCAAACGAGAGGCACCTGCAAATCCAGGAGACATTCTCACCACACCTATTCTCGTCCTCTAGTGAAAGAAGCTCTATGTTAAATGACTGAAGGAAAACAGAAGGGGATATATAACAAAGTGTATGCAGGAGTGGCCCTGGGTGGCTTCCCATGCTGAGTGTTCTATTACATTAATCCTGGTAAAAAAATTAAAAGATGAGACAGCCCCATGGATATCAATATGCCTGCGTTGTTTGTCCTCCATCAGCCCTCTCTGTATACAGGTGGGTAGCCAAACTTCAACACAGCCTTATTCTCTCATGAAACATGTCGGTTCAAATACAGGCTCAAAGTGTTTCCCGAGTTTCTGTATTCTCCTCTGTAAAATGGGATATATGGTGGTTATGTCATATTGGTTAGAAATAATATGGTTATAGATACAGAGATAGTTCTCGTTTAATCCAGTATGTGGCTCCTGTTAGGTTCTCGATAAAAATAATTGTTGTGATGATTAAAATTCATAACACTATATGAGTTCTCCTGGGTCAGGAAAAACTTGCATTGCTGGATTCTCAACCTTACAGCATTTGCAGTTATTTCTGTCAGAATATTTTTCCTCACTCATGATTTTCTCCTCATTCTTTATCTATAAATACGCATATACTGTAGATATTTATAGACTAATAGGTATATCAAATCCTTTATGCAAGTTGTAATTGACTGTGTAATTATTGAATAAACTGGATGAAAAGGTAATGGTAGGTTCTGAAAGCCAGCTTTAATTCACATTTTATTTTATATTCATTTATTTGCTTGTCTACATTCCCCTCTCTGTTGATTATTTTCCAGGCATGCGTTTCCCTCAAGTGATGATCAGGCTGAGAAAGTGATTTCATTTATATTGCAGGAGACAGAGAAACAAACAGACAACCCAGAGGCAGCGACTTAACTGGAGTGCTACAGAATGTGTGTCTTGGTAGTAGAAGCTGTGTGCACCTCCACACCCCGGAACTGTTTTTGAAGCTTTGATGTAGAAACGCACAATACCTACAGTGACCCTAAATTTCTGTAAAACAAATATAGCATGTACTGATGCAATTGCCATGTATTTATAAAATTCAACAGTTGTCTTCCACCAGCTTTATCAAGTATCTGCTGCGTGGGGGGTGCTGGGATAGAAACAGAAACAGCTCTGATTTGCCCATTATGCAGACGAAGCACATACTTCAAGGACCGGAAAAGCAGAGATAACACGGTACTCCTGCCCTACTGGCCAAATGACACAACAAGAAAATTCAGGAAAGTTCATTAAATTTCAACATACAGATTTTTTTGTCCCTTTGAAAGACATACTTTTGTGGCTGGGCACGGTGGCTCACGCCTGTAATCCCAGCACTTTGGGAGGCCAAGGCGGGTGGATCATGAGGTCAGGACTTCGAGACCAGCCTGGCCAAGATGGTGAAACCCCGTCTCTACTAAAAATACAAAAATTAGCCGGGTGTGGTGGTGGGCGCCTGTAATCCCAGCTACTCGGGAGGCTGAGGCAGGAGAATCGCTTGAACCCAGGAGGGGGAGATTGCAGTGAGCCGAGAAGGCGGCATTGCACTCCAGCCTGGGCGACAAGAGCGAAACTCTGTCTCAAAAAAAAAAGAAAGCATACTTTTACATGTTAGTTTTAATTTTTATTTGGGTACAGGTCTTGAGATAGTTCGGATTTGTGTTCAGGAAATTTTTACTCCTCCCCACTTGGGAGGAATATCCTTCCCTGACTTAAGGATGTTGGACTTGGCCATGTGACTGTTGGCCAGTAAGATGTTGACAAGCATAATGCCAGCAAAGCCACTGTGGATTTGCATGGTGGGCCTGGCTGTCCTGCACTTCCGACATCGCCTTGAGATGCACATGTCTGCGGCCCAGGAAGATGGAAGCCAACTGGAGCAAACTTGGACGCAGCCGGTAACTTGAAGCCCAGCCCAGACTCCCTACTCTAGGTCATCCAAACGCCAGCTAACTTGCAAAAGTTTATGTGAGAATAAATAATTACCATTTTAAGCCACTGCGTCTTGGAGTGATTTTTTGCATTATTGTGGCATTCATGTAGGCCTCGTGATATTTATAGGTTTTACTCTGGCCATGGCATACTAATACTATCCTGGGGGAGTCGGTGGGGGGGCGCGGAATTTAATTTAAAAAAAAATTCAAACTCTTGCATTACTGATTCAACTCTGTTTTGTAAATCAAGGTTAATCATTGTCTTTCATGTGCTAAAAGAAATTAGAGGCTCATAATGTTTCAGTACAGCAGCATATGATTAAAGAGCAAGAGAGGTATGAGGTATTTATTTATTCATCTAGATAAAGCCTTCATTCCACAAATGCTTCATTCAGAAATAATGTTGCACTTGTTAAAGGGATACTCATTCAGCTCTTTTGTGCAAGATCCTGAAGATAAAGTTTTGAATATTAATAACTCTTATCAAGTGCTTATGATGAGCAGGTATTGTTCTTACTGGTTTGTCTGCATCAACTCATTTAACCTTCAGAACTTAATACAGTAGTTACTATGATTGCACCCATTTTACAGATGAGAAAACTGAGAAGGCGAGCGGTAAAGTGACTTACCCAAGCTTCCATGACTTATAAGTAACAGAGCCAGGATTCAAATCCAGGCCATCTGACTTCAAAGTCCACATTTTTTACCTATCCTGATAAGACATGCGTAGTTTCTATTGACAGGGAGTTTACAGAGTAAAGAGGTCAACAACTTTAAACAAGAAGACTCAATCATTACAAACCATGGGCAGTACTCTCATGGAAAAGAGCAGGAAACTAAGGTGAAGAGTAACAGGGAGGGTCGGGTGCAGTGGCTTACGCCTATAATACCAACACTTTGGGAGGCCAAGGCCGGTGGATCACTTGAGGTCAGGAGTTCAAGACCAGCCTGGCCAACATGGTAAAACCCCATCACTACCAAAAATACAAAAATTATCCCGGCATGACAATGGGTGCCTGTAATCCCAGCTACTCAGGAGGCTGAGGCAGGAAAATCACTGGAACCTGGGAGGC
>CAUYLG010002852.1:0-57317 GCA_963573385.1 Cacajao melanocephalus
CTGGAGTACACTGGAGCAATCTCGGTTCACTGCAACCTCCACCTCCTGGATTCAAGTGATTCTCCTGCCTCAGCCTCCCGAGTATGGGATTGCAGGCGCCCACCACCATGCCTGGCTAATTTTTGTATTTTTAGTAGGGACAGGGTTTTATCATGTTGGCCATGCTGGTCTTAAACTCCTGACCTCAGGTGATCCACCTGCTTCGGACTTCCAAAGTGCTGGGATTACAGGTGTGAGCCACCCCACACAGCCTCAGGTTAGCTATCTCTTTTTGATTGAGCTTTGGTGATGTGTGTCTTTCAAAGAATTATTCCATTTTCTGTTGTTTCAAGAATTAATGCATTCTATGTTGTTAAACTAACTGGCATACAGTTATCCACAGTGTTCCCTTCTTACTCTTACCCTTTTAATGTCTGTAGGCACTGCAATGAAGTCCTCTTTTTTGTCTCTAATATTAATAATTTTTGTCTTCTCTCTTTTTATCTTTGTTAGTCTTGCTAGGGGTTGATCAATTTTATTGATCTTCCTAAAGACTCAGTTTTGATCTCATTGATTTTTCTCTCCTGATTTTCTGTCTTCAGTTTCATTGATTTCTGCATTTTATTATTCCCTCTTTTTTTTCTTTTTGTTTATTTTGCCCTACTTTTTCTAGTTTCTTAAGATATTGATTTCAGACTTTTCTCCTTTTCTAATATAGATATTTAGTGGTATGAATTTCCTTCTAAGTGCTTTTTAGCTGAATCCCTAAATGATGTGCTGTGTTTTCATTTTCACTTAGAACAAAATACTTTCTAATGTCCCTTTTGATTTCTTCTTCAACCCACAGCCTGTTTATATTTTATCAGCTTCTTAAAAGTTGTTATCTTCCTGTGCTGGGATTATGCATAATGTTTCTTTCTTCCTTTTTATTGTTGCTCTTCTTGTGTGTTTGTGTATGTTTTCCAATTTTCTACATTGAGCATATATTACCTTTCAAATTAGAAAAAAGACAGTGAATATAAAATAACACTCTACATTTTATGGCACTTTATAATTTACAAAGCATTTCATTTAATCCTCTAACATCTGCTTGAGAAACATAATCAATATTTCACAGATGTTGAAAAGGTTATCAGGGTTTGAGTGACTCACTCAATGAGGTTATCAGGGTTTGACTGACTTACACGTTGTCACACAGGTAGAGTAAGTTAGGACTCAAACCTAGATTTTCTGTCTCCCAGTTTATTGTTCTAAAGAAACTGAAAATAAAGATTTGAAAAATAAATTGAAATTCACCTTGTGGGTATTTAGAAAAATTCATAGAGGTTATTTGAAGCAATAATTGATTTGAGGCATTTCTCTCAGTGTAGTTTTAATTTAAATCTCTGATTACTATGAGGTTAAACATCTTTTAATATTTATTCTCTGATATGGTTTGGCTGTGTCCCCACCCAAATCTTATCCTGAATTACCACAGTTACCATGTATCATGGGAAAAACCTGGTGGGAGGTGATTGAATTTTGGGGGCCGGACTTTCCTGCGCTGTTCCCATGATAGTTAATAAGTGTCATGAGATCTGATGGTTTTAAAAAAGGGTGCTTCCCTGCACAAGCTCTCTTCTCTTATCTGCTGCCATGTGAGATATGCCTTTCACCTTCCACCATGATTGTGAGACCTCCCCAGCTATGTGGAACTGTAAGTCCAATAAACTTCTTTCTTTGCAAATTGCCCAGTATCGGGTATGACTTTATCATCAGATTGAAAATGAACTATTACATTCTCTGTTCCCATTTCTTCTTTTCTGAATTTCCTATTTCTGTCCTTATTTTTCTACTGGATTTATTGGTCCTTATTGATTTGAATTATTAAAATGTTCCAATACTAATATTTTGTTTACTATTGGTTCAGAATATCTTTTCTTAGTTTCTTGCTTGTCTGTTTTTATTATTTCAATTTAGATTATCAGGAAAATGTGCACTGGAGTGAGGAAATTCATGTGTTTGTTATAAGAAGAGTATTACTTTACTTTGAGCTTATATGATGAAAAGAGGGAGGTAGAAGAGGATGAGATTAGAAGATAAACCACTTGATTTGGAAATTCAGTTTACCAATCATGCTTATACTTGCATATTGCCTATAATTACTTATTGCCCACAGTGTACTAGGCTATGAGATGAATAAAGAATAAAAAATAAATGTTGCCTACTTTTTCTTATTGCTTATTGCCCACAGTGTACTAGGCTATGTGATGAATAAAGAATAAAAAATAAATGTTGCCTACTTTTGGGGACTCTGATGGAGAAATAAAACATATAAAATAAGGCAGTTAACATGGTATGTGCTCAAGTGAGCTGTGGTATAAGATAAGCTGTGGCTACAAAACTTTCTGTTCCAGCAAAAGAGAGTGAGTGGTTTGAGTTAGTTGGGAGTTGTATTAGGGTTCTCCAGAGGGACAGAACTAATAGAATATATGTATACACGAATGGGAGTTTATTAAGGAGAATTGACTCGCATGATCACAAGGTAAAGTCCCAAAATAGGCTGTCTGCAAGCTGAGTAGCAAGGAGGCCATCAGTGGCTCAGTCCAAGCCCCAAAACCTCAAAAGTAGGGAAGCCAACAGTGCACCCTTCAGCCTATGACTGAAGGCCCGAGAGTCCCTGGCAAACCACTGCTTTAAGTCCAAGTGTCCAAAAGCTGAAGAACTTGGAGTCTGATGTTTGTGGGCAAGAAGCATCTGGCATGGAAAAAGATGAAGGCCAGAAGACTCAGCAAGTCAGCTTCTTCCACCTTCTACCTGCTTTTTCTAGCCTTGCTGGCAGCAAATTAGATGGTGCCCATCCAAATTGTGGGTAGGTCTTCCTCTCCCAGTCTACTGACTCAAATGTTAATTTCTTCTGGCCAGACTCAAAAACACCCAGATACACAAAGATAGGATACACCCAGAAGGATACTTTGCATACTTCAATCCAATCAAGTTGACAATATTAACCATCACAGGAGTTGTTTATGCAAGAATTCTGTAAGTTAAATGGGAACAGGGGCTTTGTATAAAAATTTTAGCTCATTTCATCTGCAGCACTTAGCATATTGCCTGACAGTTAGTGCTCACATTGTTTAATGATTGAGTGATGTTAACATGTGTAGGCAAAGTCAGTCACAGAGATCTAACACAATGCATAGCCCATCATTCCTATACCACCAACAAGTAGCTCTGGAAATGTTCTCATACATCCACATTTCAGACATTAGCTTGCATTTCCAAAGAAAAAAACACAACCTTTAAAAAGAAACACATGATATGATCCCTTTATTATTGTAACATAGCAGTAGTTAAGATTTTCTATTGGTAACTATGGCCTTATAGTACAGTTTGAAATCAGGTAGTGTGATGCCTCCAGATTTGTTCTTTTTGCTTAGTCTTGCTTTGGCTATGTGGGCTCCTTTTAGTTTCTATATGAATATTAGAATTGTTTTTTCTAACTCTGTGAAGAATGATGGTAGTATTTTGACGGGGATTGTGTTTAATTTGTAGATTGCTTTTATCAGCATGGTCATTTTCACAATACTGATTCCTATGAGCATGGGATGTGTTTCCATGTGTTTATGTCATCTATGATGTCTTTCAGCAGTGTTTTGTAGTTTTCCTTGTATGGGTCTTTCGACTTCTTTGTTAGATATATTCCTAAGTATTGATTTTTTTAATTTAATTTTATTTTTTGCATCCATTGTAAAAGGGGTTGAGTTCTTAATTTGATTCTCCTCTTGGTCGATGTTGGTGTATAGAAGAGCTACTGATTTATGTACATTAATCTTGTATCTGGAAGCTTTACTGAATTCTTTTATCAGTTCTAAGAGCTTTCTGGAGGAGTTCTTAGGGTTTTCAAGGTAAAGGATCATATCATCAACAAGCAGTGACAGTTCGACTTCCTCTTTACCAATTATTTCTTTCTCTTGTCTGATTGCTCTGGCTAGGACTTCCATTATTATGTCGAAGAGGAGTGGTGAGAATGGGCATCCTTGTTTTGTTCTGGTTCTCGAGAGAATGCTTTCAACTTTTTCCCCATTCAGTATTATCTTGGCTGTGGATTTGTCATAGACGGCTTTTATGACATTAAGGTATGTCCTTTGTATGCCGATGTTGCTGAGGGTTTTAATCATAAAGGGGCACTAGATTTTTCGAATGTTTTTTTCTGCATCTATTGAGACGTTCATGTGATTTTTGTTTTTAATTCTGTTTAGGTGGTGTACCACATTTATTGACTTACATATATTAAGCCATCCCTGCATCCCTGGTATGAAACCCACTTGATCTTAGTGGATTATCTTTTTACTACGTTGTTGGATTCAGTTAGCTAGTATTTTGTTAAGGATTTTAGCATCTATGTTCATCAAGAATATTGGTCTGGAGTTTTCTTTTTTGGTTGTGTTCTTTCCTGGTTTTGGTATTAGGGTGATGCTGGCTTCATAGAGTGAATTAGGGAGGGTTCCTTCTTGCTCTATCTTGTGGAATGGTGTCAAAAGGTTGGTACCAATTCTTCTTTGAATGTCTGGTAGAATTCTGCTGTGAATCTGCGTGGTCCTGGACTTTTTTTTTTGTTGGTAATTTTTAAATTACCATTTCAATCTCACTGCTCGTTATTGGCCTGTTTAGGGTATCTAATTCTTCTTGATTTAAGCTAGGAGGGTTGTATTTTTCCAGGAATGTATCCGTCTTTTTCTGGGTTTTCTAGTTTATGTTTGTAAAGGTGTCCATATTAGCGTTGAATGATCTTTTGTATTTCAATGATGTCAGTTGTAATATCTCCTGTTTTGTTTCTCAGTGAGGTAACTTGGTTTCTCTCTTTTTTTCTTGGTTAATCTTGCTAATGGTCTATCAATTTTATTTATCTTTTCAAAGAACTAGATTTTTGTTTCATTTATCTTTTGTATCTTTTTATGTTTCAATTTCATTTAGTTCTGCTCTGATCTTAGTCATTTCCTTTCTTCTGCTGGATTTGGGTTTGATTTGTTCTTGTTTCTCTAGTTCCTTGAGGTGTGACCTTAGATTGTTTGTGCTCTTTCAGACTTTTTGATGTAGGTGTTTAGGGCTATGAACTTTCCTCTTAGCACTGCCTTAGCCATATCCCAGAGGTTTTGATGAGGTTGTGTCATTATTATCATTCGGTCTGAAGAATTTTTAAATTTCTATCTTGATTTCGTTTTTCACCCAGTGCTCATTTGGGAGCAGGTTATTTGATTTCCATGTATTTGCATGGTTTTGAAGG
Organism: Cacajao melanocephalus; assembly: GCA_963573385.1. Lineage (NCBI taxonomy): Eukaryota > Metazoa > Chordata > Mammalia > Primates > Pitheciidae > Cacajao > Cacajao melanocephalus. The sequence goes on from CAUYLG010002852.1 coordinate 5,246, forward strand.
TTCCTTTTGGGGTTGATTTCCAGTTTTATTCCACTATGGTCTGAGAGAGTGCTTGATACAATTTCAATTTTCTCAAATTTATTGAGGCTCGTTTTATGGCCTATCATATGGTCTATCTTGCAGAAAGTTCCCTGCTCTGTTGAATAAAATGTGTATTCTGTGATTGTTGGATGAAGTGTTCTGTATATGCCTCTTAAGTCCATTTGTTCCAAGGTGTAGTTTAAATACATTGTTTCTTTATTGACTTTCTGTCTCGATGACCTGTCTAGTGCTGTCAGTGGAGTATTGAAGTCCCCCACTATTGTTGTGTTGCTGTCTATCTCATTTCTTAGGTCTACTAGTAATTGTTTTATAAATTTGGGAACATGGCACTGGTATGAAAATAGGGACATAGACCAATGGAACAGAATAGAGAACCCAGAAGTAAACCCAAATGCTTACAGCTAACTGATCTTCAACAAAGCAAACAAAAACCTAAAGTTGAGAAAGGACACTGTTTTCAACAAATGGTGCTGGGATAATTGGCGAGCCACATGTAGGATAATGAAACTGGATCCTCATCTCTCACCTTATACAAAAATCAATTCAAGATGGATGAAGGACTTAAACCTAAGACCTGAAACTAGAAAAATTCTAGAAGATAACATTGGAAAAACCCTTCTAGACATTGGCTTAGGCAGGGATTTCATGAACAAAAACCCAAAAGCAAATGCAATAAAAACAAAGATAAATAGGTGGGACCTAACTAAACTAAGAGCTTTTGCACAGCATAAGGAACAGTCAACAGAGTAAACAGAAAACCCACAGAGTGGGAGAAAAATCTTCACAATCTGTACATCTGACAAAGAACTAATGTCCAGAATCTACAATGAACTCAAACAAATCAGTAAGAAAAAAACAAACAATACTATCAAAAAGTGGGCTAAATGCATGAATAGACAATTCTCAAAAGAAGATATACAAATGGCCAACAAACATATGAAAAAATGCTTGACATCACTAATGATCAGGGAAATGCAACGCATAACCCCAATGCGATACCACCTTACCCCTGCAAGAATGGCCATAATCAAAAAATGAAGAAATAGTAGATGTTGGTGTAGACGCAGTGAACAGGGAACACTTCTATACTGCTGGTGGGAATGTAAACTAGTACAACGGCTATGGGAAACAGTGTGGAAATTCCTTAAATAACTAAAAGTAGAACTACCATTTGATCCAGCAATCCCACTACTGGGTAGCTACCCAGAGGAAAAAAGTCATTATTCGAAAAAAGATACTTGCACACGCATTTATAGCAGCACAATTCACAATTGCAAAATTGTGGAACCTACCTAAATGCCCATCAGTCAATGAGTGTATAAAGAAACTGTTTTATACACACACACACACACACACACAGAGTGCATAGTACAGAGTACAGAAGTAAGAAGTACAGAGTGGGTGAGAGATGGCATATTCTCCATCTCCTTGTGCAAAGATTCAGAGACATATTGTGTGTTTCAAGACAAGAAGTACAGAGTGGGTGAGAGATGGCATCCTTACCTGGAATACAGGTTGGTTTACTGCATGAACTTCATCTTCTCAGAGGTACAATCTCTCATGACATGTGATTTCCCAGTTTGCTCCATATATATGTATGATGGAACACTACTCAGCCATAAAAAGGAATTAAATAACAGCATTTGCAGTGACCTGGATGAGATTGGAGAGTGTTATTCTAAGTGAAGTAACTCAGGAATGGAAAACCAAACATCATATGATCTCACTGATAAGTGGGAGCTAAGCTATGAGGATGCAAAGGCAGAAGAGTGATACAGTGGACTTTGGGGACCTGGGGGGAAGAGTGGGAAGGGGGTGAGGGGTAAAAGACTACAAATGTGGTGCAGTGTATACTGCTCAGGTGATGGGTACACCAGGAACTCACAAAAGAACTTATTCATGTAACCAAATACCACCTGTACCCCAATAACTTATGGAAAACTAAAATAAAAAAAGATTTTGTACATCATTGTCTGACAAACCTGGGTTTGGGTCCCAGCTCAGCTTCTTACTGGTTATATGACTCTTGATTTTCCTTATCTGTAAAATGAGACTAATAGTAGTATCTACCTTATGGGTCATTGTGAGGATTCAGTGAGCAAAGCATGTATAACACCAATACTTTAATAGGAATTCTAGAAATACTCGCTATGCCTCTTCCCTTGATGCATAAGAAAATGGATGGTACTTGTGATTGCTTTTGAATTTTGTGATTTGGTTCATGTTGCCTAACAGGCATATTCTCCATCTCCTTCCACACAGATTCAGAGACATATTGTATGTTTCAAGACAAGAAGTACAGAGTGGGTGAGAGATGGCATCCTTACCTGGAACCTTACGGGTTGGTTTACTGCGTGAACTGCATCTGCTCAGAGGTACAATCTCTCAGGACATGTGATTTCCAAGTTTGCTCCACAGCATGCAGAGGGGCTTTCAGTGCCCAGATGGTCAGGGACCATGGGTGATAAAATCCTGAAAGAAAGTAAAGAAGCAGACCAGTCACGTCGGCTCACCCCTGTAATCCCAGCACTTGGCGGGGGAGCTGAGGCATGAAGATCATTTCAGCCCAGGTGTTCTAGGACCAGCATGGGTAACATGGCAAAACCCCGTCTCTACAAAAAAATACAAAAATTAGCTGGGCGTGGTGGCACATGCCTGTTGTTCCAGCTACTTGGGAGGCTGAGTTGGGAGGATCATTTGAGCTCAGAACTTCTAGGCTGAAGTGAGCCGAGACCGCACCACTGTACTCCAGCCTGGGCGACAGAATAAGACCCTACCTCATAAAATAAAAGAAGAAAGTAAGAAGTTTGCAAGGAAAAATAAACATTTTCTGTCTTTTGTCATCTATTGCTTTTTGCCTTGATTTTCATAGGTTCTCTGAATATTTGCTATGGACAGATATTTATAATCTCTTAGCCTAATTATATAGGCCATGGTGGGAGAAGGCAGAAGAGCCTGATAGTGGGAGTGGGGGCAACAGCTCAATAGAATGTTTGGATTGTAAGACTAAGTAGTTTTTTGTTTATTTGTTTGTTTTTAGAGACGGAGTCTCACTCTGTCGCCCGGGCTGGAGTGAAATGGCCTGATCTGGGCTCACTGCAACCTCCACCTCCTGGGTTCAAGCGATTCTCCTGCCTCAGCCTCCTGAGTAGCTGGGATTACAGGTGCCTGCCACCACACCCGGCTAATTTTTTGTATTTTTAGTAGAGATGGGGTTTTAATATGTTGACCAGGCTGGTCTCAAACTCCTGACCTCATGATCCGCCTGCCTTGGGCTTCCAGACTGGTAGGATTATAGGCATGAGCCACCATGCCCAGCCGACAAAGGAGTTTTTGAAAACTATTTTTAAGTCTGACTTTTAGGGAGAAGATTAAGACAAATTATAAACTAGTTCATTGGGAGAGTGGATTCTATGTTGTCTCAGCCAATACCTGTAATGTAATTAAGGCTGAGTTTGTAAAACCTTGGCCTGTACCTGGTAAGGTTTAGAGTTCCCTCAGCTTAGCCTTGCCACCTGTCCAGTCATTCAGAGAGGATTTTGGATGGCTTAAATACCATCTTTACAATAGATAAAGCAGGTTGTTCCATCTTCTTTCCATGGCCTTGAGCCAGGAGCACAGCTGAGGTCAATCTGTCTGAACAAACCTCTACCATCATATGTTAGGCTAGAGTTTCTTGTTCTCTGCACTGTTGACATTTGCTCAGGGGCTGTCCCGTGCATTTTAGAATGTTAAGCAGCATCCCTGGACTCTACCCATTAGATGACAAGAGCACCAACTCCAGTCATAGTAACCAAAAATGTTTCCACACATGGCCAAGTTGGCTGGGGAGCAAAAATCACCCCTGGTGGAGAAGCAGTGCACTAGGCCAATTGGAAAGGGAGGCCTTGTACTAGGCATTGAGAATTCTGAACTTACACAAAGAATTTTCAAGACCAGCTTCTTACTTGATACCTTGTGTAAGGACTGCACCTCTTCCCTGATGCCCAGCTAAAGCAGGAACAGTCACTTGCAAGCCTGGTCCATTTATCATTTGAGCATAATTTTGGGCTGTCAGAATTTTGAGCATGTGGAAACTTAATTATCAGGTAATATCTGGCAATATTAAGAGGCTATGAGGCTCTAGAGTAAAGACAGACCAAGTTTCCAATCCTGCCTCTGCCACTTATGAGCCATTGGACAAGTTACCTGACCTCTGTGAGATTCCTTCATCTTCTTTTCATAAATGAGATCATGATATTACCTATTTCATCAGGTTCTGGTAAGGATTAAATTTATAAATTAATTTAAATCATTTAAAACAGTGCTTAGTCATGGTAAACATTCAATAAATGTTAACAGCTGTTATTTTCATCATCATTATCCTTATCATTGTGGTTATCATCATTAATATTATTAATCTATTAACTCTAGAACAGAATTCACTATATAGCATTAAGGAGGGTTCAGTTTAGACCTCAGCTGGGAGGTGTGGTTTCTGATGTGCTTCAGTGATCTCAATTCAAGATTATACCACTTGCCTCTGAGGAGTGTGATATATCAGGAGCTTCTGTCATGTTGCCAAATGCAACACTCCAAAAAATTATTATAGAAAGTACACAAGAAAAGGAAAAGGTTGTGATAAGGCAATTCCAATTTGGATAACAGAAGCCTGCCTCTTTACTGCCTCTTTAAATGGTTAGGGCATGTATTAAATAGATCATTTGGGGATTGATTAACTGCCTGGGATGGCCTGATTTTATTGGATTCTTGATGCTACACATTTCGATACATTGGAGACAGCTAATCATTGGCAGTTGAGGCTTTGATGTCTGCAAGGCAGTCAAATGTTATTATGATCCCAGTTCCAACAGCTCAAGCACAAGGCATCTTCTATTTTTCTGTCCTCTTCACTACTTTCTTCCCCCACAACAGCCTGGGAAGTGCAAGTAGCCCTTGCTGCAAATGACTTAATGGATGAAAAATGTAAATGAAAAATTTGTTTCCAGAATATGTCTTTGTTCTAGCAATGGTTGTGAGCTGTCAGAGCTAGGGATCTCCTAATTGCAAATCAGGCAGGGACCCAGTCGCCCCACCCAGACATACTACCTAATCAGCTAAATTCCAAACTCTAGCTTGTTCTCAGAAGAATTTTGGCTAAAAAAGGAAATGAGAAGGATAACTCGGTCCACTGGGCCAAGGCGGAGTTGTATGGAATCCAGGATCTATCTGCTAGGGATGCCTCCTTGGCTATGGCTGGGTAGCAGCTCAGGGGACACATTGCTCATTATGTCTTTCATGTTACTAGACAGGTGATTATGAAATCAGAGTAGGTTCTTGGAAAAGATATGCAGCTAGAGCTGGGGAATGGTAGAAATGCCACAGAGCCAGGCCAGAAGCCTCCCACAATTAACGGGAAGCTCTGAAAATTGGAGTAGTGGTGATCTCAGCCTTAGAAAAAATATGCCAATAAACTATCAACCAACCCAGCAGAGGTACTGGTGATGAGAAAAGGAAAGAAAATGTTGAATGCATTCAGCTTCTTGGGAATGCGTTATTCACTGTCTGGGTGAGTCCCTGCGTGACTGTTTCCCAAACTGGCTTGATCCCAGAGACCTTTGAAAGACATTTATTTTTTTTCATTGCCTTCTCTTTTTCAGAATGGGAATGTGCTTTGCAGCCGAGTCAGATGTCCGAATGTTCATTGCCTTTCTCCTGTGCATATTCCTCATCTGTGCTGCCCTCGCTGCCCAGGTAAACCAATTTGTCTCTTTCTTTCCTAGCTGTAGTTCTCCATCTTCCCCATTCATCCAAGTCAACTCATCTCCCTAATTCCCCAGAAGGGAAACTTCCAGACATATAACAGTAGGAACTTTTAGGCAGTCCAAACTGGCCTCTAAATACTTTTTACAGCCCAAATGGGGTACATTCTAAGATCTGATAAGTTATTGGGTACTCAGTAACAGATTTTTATTAGGCTTTTAGTCATTTGAAGGTGGGTGTCAATTGGAGATGGAAATTGTGGCCCAGAGATTTTCTGCCATAAGCAGCCTCTACCTGCCACGGGCAGCAGGCACCAGGAGAGTTACAGCATGGCAGCATGTGTCTTATGCAATTAGTGCTGGAATTGCACCCAAGCATAGATTCTAAATTATGAGGGGGCTGTTCATAAATCAAAGGAGCTGAACCAGTGAGGTTTATGACAATATAAAGCTGCCTGCCTGCTGAATAGTCACCTCCTCCAGACTGCACAGTTATTATGTACACATTGTTAAGAGTAATTCTGAGACTTTTTCACAAGGCTGTTAGGACGTCTACTTTCACAATTTGCGGCTAGGGTATTTGTCTGAGGTAGGGGCTCCCTCAGTGACACTTTGTTCACATCTGACTGGGGCCTAGTTCCCACCCCAAAAGTGTGTAAGTGTGGAGTGATTCAGAGAATATCTGTGGGCCCAATGGCAGTCCTAGAAAAAGCTGCTTGACACTCTTGGGATCTGTGAAGTAGAAGGCTTATCATCCTGTAAGTTGATTCTATTTCCCTTTAGGGTAGAAATTCTTGAACTAGGGTTCCTCTGTGGGCATTTGGGGATCAGAGAACCCTTTAAAATTGCTTGCAGTTTTTGGCGTAACTATATATATGTGTAAATTCCTTTAGATAAGATCCACAGCTTTATTGTCAGTCCCAAAGGGATGTACATGAAGAACAACTACCCTAGCTAAGGTATAGATGGTGCTTTTTAAGTGGTGAGAAACTTCCAGAACTTAGAGAAACCAAATGTATCAGGGCAAAAATATTAGGAATAAGGCTGGGAATGGGGATCAATGAAAACTCAGTCAACTGAAATTTTACAAGAGTGGTTTTATTTTTTTTTAATGGAGAAGAAACACCCAAACCCTTTTTGTCACCACCTTTATAATATATATTTTCCTGCATCAGTAAATACACCCTAATGAACACAGGTGATTCATTTCCATATGGCAGAAGATCATGCCTATCACAGGTTTCCAAATTCTGAGTGTTGGTACTGATAGTATATGCCTTAAGATGTCAGAGATTGACTTGGCATATGACCAACCTAATAGTTGGTTTTTTTTTTAATAAGTCCGTAAGTATGGCTTACTGTTTCTGTATGTGTTTATTTGCTTCTTCTTCCTAAACTGGATTGCAAAAATGCGGTATTGGGTGTGGGGCACTCTGGTAAATGGAAACAGTGTTTCTGATAAAGTTGCCACTCTGGAAAGCTTCTTCTTCTTCTTTTTTTTTTTTTTACCTGCCAGGTAGCCCATCAAATAGCCTCATAAAAGCTTTTTATTCCCCAGAAGTCTCCAAAAGTGGTCTAATGTCATAGGAACTTATCTAAACTTCTGTGTAAAGATTGTTCTTCCCTGGGAAGAAGGTTGAGGCGTGACCCAGATCCAGAGCATGGGACAAAAGAACATAGAATAGAATATGGCTGCACCTACCCCAGCTGCCTAGCAGCAAGCAAGTAGTGATAAAAAGGGAAAGAATAAGCTAGCAGTTATTTTTAGAGAAAAATAATGTGTTAAAATAACTGAGCTCGAAAATTCCAGGGGTGAGTACAGCTCACTTCTCCGTGAGTTCATTTCTCTTCTTGGTACCTATAACCTTTAATGGCTCTTTCTGTGGGTAGTAGTTCTAAAGTTCCTTAATCCTTATATATTTTTTAAAGTGTTTATTTTGCCCTCATTCTTGAATGATAATTTGGCTGGGTATGAAATTATAGGTGCATGTTCATCTCCCCTCAGCACTTTGAAGATACTACTACATGGTTTGTTGGCTTTTTTGTTTATTTGTTTGTGGTTAAGAATTCTGCTATTTGTACTTATTTTGTGGGTTCTTCTGGTTTTTTTCCTTCTAGCTTTTAAAACTTTCTTCTTTTCATTGATGCACACAGTGAGATACATAAATTTGATTATTTTTCTTCAACCTGCTCAGCACATGATTTTTTTCAGCCAAATGAGTCAAATTTCTCTTCAATTTTTAGTCATTAGTTTTTTTGAAAATTACTTCTTCACCTTCTTACTTTTTCTCATTCTCTAAATTGTCTTTGATGTATATTATTGCATCTCATTTAATTTATCCTTTATGTGTCCTAATATCTCCTTTATTTTTCCCTCCTGATATTCTCCCTAAAATGATATATTACTTCAACTCTGTTCTCCAATCATGAATTCTTTCCATATACCTATTTAGGCCATCTGTTGGGTTTTGTTTGTTTCTTTGTTTTTTTTTTTTTTCAATAACCTTATTTCCCCTCAGGTTTCCAAGTTATTTAAAAAGACATCTACGTGGTGCTAATTAATAATCTGTTATTGTTTGGGGAATCTTATTCTCTTTTTTTTTGCTTCTTTGAAGTATTTAAATGTTTATTTGAAGTCCATTTCAGATTGTTTAAATATCTAAATATTTTTAGATGTGAATTATCACCTTTGTTGGGCTTCTTGACAGATTTTCTTAGTTGTGAATTTTCCTTGGTTTTCTAGTTTTTGTTTAAAAGCTCATCTTCCAAGGGTGTTTGTTATTGTTGTTGTTGTTATTTTCTTGCACGAACCCTTCTTTCCTTGTGGGATGGTTGTTTGAGGCTTTATTATTTGCTTTGCTCTAAACCGGGTCATATATTAATGACTCAGTTTGGGCTGCCTCATGTCCGAATGGTCTATTTCTATCTCTGTTTTCTTGTGCACTACTAGTCTCTGATAATGATCGTGGACTGGGACCTCATCTACAATTGCCTACCTTGGATAATCAGTGTTTCTTAGGGAACAATTTTGAGTGGGGAGAGCTATGTCAGCCCCTGTTTACATTCGAGTAGTGTGACCCTAGTCCCCATCTTCACATAGGAAGTCACTTGCAAGCTGTTGTTTCTCCTCAGTCATTTGGATCCAGACTATCTGTATTCAGTCCCAGCTGCTAATGCACCATACGGCTTTGGCTCCCATTTATTGCTGTACCTTCCTCCTATGTTTTATTCAACAAAGAGTTTTTCTGTGTGTTTCTGAATATGATTTTGCAGTTTTAACATTTTATTTATTTATTTTTCTAGTTTCACATTTCATCTCTCAGTTTTGAAAAGAACAGGGAGATTTCTCATGTGTTCTCTTTGCCATATTGAACCAGAATGCAACCAGCTATTCTTTCTTTCTACTGAAGATGAAACAAGAGTAAATAGGTTTAAATCATAGCAGAGAGACATAGAGCTTGACAAAAGGAAGAACTTTGGAACACAGTGGTTGTTAAACCCTAGAATAAATGACTAAGGAGAATTTTAGTCTCTTTATTTAATATTTCTAGAAATAAAAAGCACCCACCCATCTGAGATAGAGTTGGCACAGTCCTGCTTTGAGACAGGGCAATGGATGTGATGACTCCTCTGTGTTCCTTCCACCCCAGTGATTATTAGGCATGAGGAAACTCATGCCTTCAGGGCCACAGAAATGTTTGGTCAAAGAAAAGAGCTCTAGTTTTCTGTCTTAACCCAGTGGAACGCACTGTAATGAAAATGTTCTCATTTAAGAAGATAATATTTAAAGCCAAGATGATGAATAAGCTCTGTATAAAAAGGAGAAGACAAACAAGCAAACCATACACCCAGATATTGGCTTTACATACTGTCCTATAGCAGTATTGCCTTAGAGGAGCTTTCACCTAGGTAGTAACAGACTCAATGGAAGGGTCCTACCTATCATGCTTAGAGCTCAGTTTCCATTGAAGGAGACAGAGGAGCCATCTCATTTCATTTGTTTATGTATTTCACATGGCTCTTGCTTTCTAAACTCTTTACCCCTAAAATTTCCAAGGATCCCACCTGTATTTGAAGTTGTCTCCTGCAGCTCCTGCTAAACCATGGAAATCACAGTATGCAGGCAGCTCTTCCAGAAATACCAGAGAGAAATCTATGCTGATTCCCACAAAGAGCAAATAATTTTTTTTTCATCAGCACTTGTCCAAGCCTTGGCAGAGGTCAAGTTTTAGTCACATACCACAGTGCTCTACTGGGCCCAAAGAGGCTACATGGAGGCTGGAACATTCTTAATGGAAAAGTCAAGACTGCATAGGAGTCATGAACGTCATTAAATTCATCCTGATCTCTAAGCAGGACTCTGTGGAGTCCCTAATAATTAAGAGATTTTAGAGATTTGTAGGAATTAAATTCCCTATCTTCCCTTTTAGGGGAATGAAGTGGTAATGCTAGGAGGGAAAGTAAAACAACATAACTTCTTTATATATATATATATATATATATATATATATATGCACACAGAGAGAGAATTTTATGACAAAAAGAAGACTTTTATAGTGATCAGGAGTCTAAATCATGATAATATCTAAGAGGGCTTTTTAAAATGGTCATTCCACTGAGAATTTGCTATTCAGAATTAATAAATTTGGGTTTTCCTGGAGGTATTCCAGCATTCCTGGGTTATTAAAGAGCTGTTATAAAATTGCCAAAATAACTGATTTGATCTGGTTAGCAGAGCCCTAATCCACAGTGTTTGCTTTTGGCTAGGTGTGAAAAAGTTCAGCTGTATGAATGGTTTTAATAGGAATAGTGACAGTGTGGTTTTGCCGAGAGAGACACCCCAGTCTGAGAAATTCAAGGTAGGTTAGGGAAAAGACCTTAACCATGATGCACTATAGTATATGTTCCCATAAGGAGAATGTGGGAAGCCCTGTGTCATTTTTCTTTCAACAATAGCTGGGTTGTGAGTGAGCTAGCAAATGCAGGCATTTCTGCCACAATATAATATGCACATATCTGAAAATCCTCACATTCTGCAAAATTGTACACTGAAAAATAACAGGGCTTAAGGAAAAAGTAGTATTGGAGAAAACCACTCAAAAGGTATGCAGCTTTGTAACCAGAACACTAACAAAACAACTATACTAATGAAATACTAACACAGTTTAAAAAGGCATCTTGTATTTCTAATAAACAAAATATATTACAGTAAATATAGACTTCACCTTTTAAAATGGTAGCCATTAGCATGAAGGAAAGGAAGGATTGAAGCTGCTGAGTTATACAGACAAGAGTAAAATGCACAAAGTTCAGGGAGAATAATGTAATAAGCATTTATAAGACAGAGCATGTGTCCCAACTGAGGCAAGAGGAAGAATGTAGGGCAAATACCTTCCTGATTTCAATTGAGTTAGTGTACTTGGCTTTTAGGTGCTGTCACTTGGTAGTGCAAAATATTAATTTGCTGGGGAAATCATGTATGAACTAATGCAATTTCTATTTTATACCAACTTCATTCCCTCATTTAGCACTCACATATGAACTACTTATGTTACACAAATTCACACTATAGCACAAACAGACTGTTTAAGATGAAGTAGATACATAGCATTTGACTTTAGACAACTTTGGAGTAAGGGTTGAAAATCACTTGTCCACTCTGAATGTGCTTTTTTTTTTTGTCTTTTAATCACTGACCTATCTGCACTTGTGTTCCCCTTTCCTCCCATCCCATACATTTATATTAAAAAGGAGTCTAGGGTCTAGGTCTATGACTATGTCTGTCTATATCTGTGACTTCCACTGTTACAGTAATCAAGTAGACAGGTCTTTTGTGTTTCTTCCAGTTTTTTTTTTCCTAGGGCTAAGGTTCAAAAGGAAGATTTATTTTTTTTAATTGTAGTAAAATGTGAATAACATAAAATATATAATTTTAGTGTATAATTCAGCAGCATTAAGAACACTTACAATATTGTGCAAGTGTTAAGAACATTTACCACTAATCTAATTTTCAAATTTTTTCACCACCCCAAAAGGAAACATACAATACAGTCACTCCCCATTCCCCTTTCCCCACAGCCCCTGGTAACCATGAATCTACTTCTTTATGGATTTGCCTATTCTGGACATTTCACATAAGTAGAATCATACAATTTGTGGCCCTTTGCATCTGGTTTCATTCACTTAGCATAGTGTTTTCAAGATTCATCCCTGTTGTAGCATGTATCAGTACATCATTCCTTTTTATGGCTGAATAATCTTCCATTATTATGCATAGACCACTTTCATTATCCATTCATCTGTTGGTGGTCATTTGGGTTGTTTCCACCCTTTGCCTATTGTGAATAGTGCTGCTATGAACCTTTATGTACAAGTTTTTGTGTGGCATATGTTTTCAATCATTTTGTATACACCTAGGAGTGGAATTTCTGGGTCTTATGGTAATTTCATTTTTACTTTATTGAGGAGTCTCTCTTAAATTTTAAGTTGCCCCATCTTCTTTTAGTTCATTTCTTCGAGTACCTACTGCTAGCCATCCTCATGGTTGCTGCTGATTTGCTGCTGTTGCCACCATCCATGTCTGATCTCTATTGCTCTCTCCTCTCTTCTTTTATTGTCTTCTGAATTCTATATTCATTTGTCTCTTGGAATTCATCAAAAAGGATCAATTCCTTTTAAACAGTAATAGTCAATTAGCATATTGTTTTCTTTAGTAAGCTGACTACAATAGCTGTAGTGTGCAAGATGATCAATCAGGGGCTACTTCTTTGCTTGCAAAATATATGTGTGGGTCCAGTTATCCAAAAGCCTAAGGATTCTGAAACGTTGGTGTCTGTATAGCAGATGTTGTACTTTATTATTGTTATTATTATCACTATTTTAGATTACTGAGGGGTTGCCAAAGGAGATGTTTACTATTGATCACTAGACCCTCCATATCCATACTGACTGCTCTTAGACCCTTTAACCATCTTCCATGCCTTATTTCCACTATTTTACTCATACCATTGGTCCTTGGACACTTAACCAAGTATAAAGGGTTAAAACCTTCTTCAAGAAAGTGGCAGTCAACTTACCTCTGCCAGGTGAGGTGATCTTTGTCTCTGGCAAACTCTGGGAATTTAATTTCTTTCTTAAAAAAAAATGTGATTTCCTTTCAGCATGCTAGAACCCTTATGTCATGTAGGAATAAGGCTTTCAGGTGCATTATGGCCTTTCGTCATGATAGAGCAGAACTCTTAACTTTGATTACTTTCACTGAATGTTAACTAAACGTGGTCTCACATAAAAGTAAAGAAGGTGATACCACATTGAGGGTTTCCAAGAGGCCCCATTTGTCCCAAATAAATCTTCCGTTTGCTTTCTATGTGCAAGAAAATGCCACAGTTATAATCATTTTCCAGGGTTAAGATAGTGTTTCACAAAATTTGCTCCAAGGAACATAATTTTATGGGATGGTAACTGAATTTACTAGGGAAAACATTTGTATTGTAACGTAAATTTGAGTTTCTGAATTGGAAAAAGTTAAACATGTGAGTTTCAATGTAAGACTTCTCAGAGTCACATATACACACACACAGACATACACACATGTACAATTTAAGAGGAATAAGTTTTTTATTTTTTAATTAACACGCAATTATTATACAAATTTATGGAGTATAAAACATAGTGACATTTTGATACCTACAATTTGTACTGATCAAATCAGAGTATTAGCATATCCATCACCTCAAAGATTTATCATGTATTTGTGCTGTGAACTTCCAAAATCCTCTCTTCTAGCTGTTATTTTGTATCGTTTAACCAACATCTCTCTATCCTCCACTGCCTCCTACCCTTCCCAGACTCTAGTAACCACTATTCAACTTTCTGCTTCTATGTGATCAACTTTTTTAACTTCCACATATGAGTGAGAACATTCAGTGTTTATCTTTCTGTGCCTGACTTATTTTGCTTAACTTAGTACTTTCAAGGCTCATTCATGTTGCTATGAATGACAGGATTTCTTTTCTTTTTTATGGATGAATAATACACCATTGTGTATATATAGCACATTTTTTAATCCATACTTCTGTTGATGGAAACTTAGGTTGATTCCATATCTTGCTATTTTGTGTAGTGCTGTAATGAACATAGGGATATACATATCCCTTGGATATACTGATTTCCCTTTTTTTGGATATATACTCAGTAGTAGTATTGCTGGATCATACAGTAGTTTTATTTGCAGTTTTTAAAGAAGCCTCCATACTGTTTTCCATAGTAGCTGTACTAATTTACATTCCCACCAACAGCATGAGTTCCCTTTTATCCACATCCTCACTAGAATCTATTACATTTTGTCTTTTTGATCATAACCATTCTAACTGGGCTGAGACTATCTCATTGTGGTTTTGATTTGTATTTTCCTGATGATTAGTGATGTTAAACATTTTTATATACTTGTTGTCTATTTGTATGACAGAGCCTTGATACATTAATATGCATTATGGATCTACCAGAGATGTATATGGAATATATATCTACACTTATTCAGCCATAGGACCCATTTTTGTTGGATGTATTTTGCAGAATTAGAGTTCTTTATTATATGTTTCAAGAAGTGTTGTATTTTGCCATTCAATTTCTAGGAGTTATTTATGTTATATCAATAAGCTATTGGCATATACAGCATCTTAGTTTGGAGAAGTGTGTTAGGGTAGTGGGCAATTTTAGCACAAGACCCTAAACTAGTACTACTCAAATTTTAATGTGCTTAAGGATCACTTTGGGAGATTTGGTAAAATGCAGACTCCCAGAACCTACACCAAAAATCCTGATTCATTTAGGCTGCATTGGGTATCGCATTTTACACAAGCATCTCAGTTAATTCTGATGCAGTCAGATTGAGGACTGCACTACAGTAATAGGGCCCAGGGGAGATTTTGAGAAAGGAGGTCAAAAGAACTGCCCACAGAAAGCTGTTCTGGGTAAGATCTTGCAGCAGTGGGATCTCCAGAGGGCTGTGGGCAACATGACAACATAGTTCCGCTGATAATGGAGCACATAGACACTCTGGAAACACATTTTCTTTGTGTGACATTTCCCCAGGACCAACCCTACAGTGACATGTGCACAATGTGCCATCTGGCCTGCTCCTCTGCTTTCCCAGAGCTCCTTCCCAAAGGCTTTCTCTTCCGCCACCTTCCACATTCAGAGCCCCTGGCTGTCATGTCCAGAAAGCAAGACCCTCCGTGGGGAGCTTCCCCCTCTACCCCACCCATTGTTCATGACTTGTTGCTGGCGAGAAATGAATGGCATTTCTCGGAATTAGCCCAGGAATTTCTGCTGATAAACAAATGAAACTCTCAAAGGGAAAAGCAATCAACATAGTTTGAAATAAAATCAGTGTTTTTAGCTTAGTCTGTTTTTAACTTAGTTTGAAATAAGAGTCACATCTAGGGTATTTTAAGGAAAGAATTAGCCAAATGTCCTGTAACAGGCTTTCATCTGAGTTGCAGGACTGACCCTTGAACCAGGGCCAGTTTTCTTCTTGAATAAGCAGAAGAGGCAATTATTACATTGATGTCCTGTGACCTGTGATTCTGAGACCTGTCCAGCCATTGGATCAGCCTTGTCCAAGCACACTTCCCTGCCAAGTTGCCTGACACCTGAAATTGTCATTACAACTTGATCTTTTTAATTTATGCCTTGTCCTGATAAATTCACCAATCTTTGAAGGTAGTAACTTAACTCTTATTAATCATTTTTTATTTCATCTGAACACAGGATTTAGAAAGCAGAATTTGATTATAAAGAGAGGATGCAGGTGTTGCAGTGGAAGATCCTCAGGCCAGTAAGCTCAACTGGATACCTAGAAGAGTTACAGAGGGAGAGGGACCTGTTGAAGGAAGAGCCTAGGGAGTAAGGCTTTACCTACCCCAAAGTCCTGCAGAACACCAACAGTATTTAGGATAAGTTCTCTATTTGTGGCAGAGGACACAGTGGTTTCTAGGATGAGTTGCCAGCTCTCAAGTTTTTCACTTTAGAGTTGTTAACTTAAAACCAGTATGTTCTCAAAGTAACCAAATATCCTTTCTATCTGTTGCCTAGAGCCAACGAGTTTCACTTCAGGGTTTTGGATGCAAAATGACTATAACCCAAAAGATTTGCCAGATTATTTGCAGCCACTAAGATAAGTAATTGTCTTTATTAGAATGATTTTTGTCTGATTTTTGTATTTCAAATTTTACACCATCAGCTATTCCCTAAAAGTGATTTTAGGAACTGGAAGACGTAGGGTGTCAGTTATTGAAATCTTCCAAAATCTGCCTCCTCACAGGACTCCATTTTTGGCCATCAAAGTAGTGTATTTTATAAATGTCTTGATGTGTTTTCTTTTGCCTTTGCCACGTATTCTCTTAAGACCCAGAGGCTGGGAAGTGGTTTAGCAAATATATGTATGGCTACTTAAAAAGTGTTTTCTAGGGCTATACTCCTAGAATTGGAGATAAGCCAAGAAATATATGTATTGTATCTCTCAATAAAGGGCTAATTTAAAGCCGTCTGCAGGAGGGCGAGGAAGAGGGCTGCTTGGATTTTAGTTTAATTGAGAAGACAGAGAAATACATCAAACTTCGGAGTTGAGGTTATTTTGTGGAACATGAAGATAATGTAAGTGTCCCCGCAAGCTCTGTTTCCTTTTCTTGAATAAATTCATCCCATTTTGATTTCTCCACATTTACAAGATTGTGCCCTAAGGGGTGTAAGGGCAAATCAGAGTCCACACTCACCATCATACCTTTTATATAGTATATTCATTTATTATTTCAATAGGAGAGAAATGGAGATTGAGAAGAAGGCAAGGAAATGTGTCATGCTTTCTTCCTTGCTTTCTTTCTTTGTTTATCTTCTTTCCTTCCCTCATTCTTTCCTTTTTATTTTCATTCTCTGTCTTTTTTTGTTTTTTTAATTTGTGATTATTTTCTTATTCTAAAATATCTATAACATGAAATTTACCATTTTAACCATTTTTATGTTTACAGTTCAGGAACATTAAGTATATTCACATTGTTGCACAACCATCACTAATAACCATCTCCAGAACATTTTCACCTCCCCAAACTGAAACTCTGTACCCATTAAGCACTAACTCCCCACTTTCTACTTCCTATCTCTAAGAATTTGACTACTCTCAGTACCTCAAATAAATGGAATTATACAGTATTTGTCCTTCTGTGATGGGCTTTTTTTGCTTAGCATAATGTCTTTAAGGTTCATCCGGGATGTAGTGTGTCTCTTTCTTTTTTAAATGGGAAAGAGAGAGAAGAAATTTGAGAAGCTAGTGGTAGAGATGAGGAAGTGAAGGCAGGAGGCAACCAAGGAGTTTTAGAGGAGTCTACCAAATGTTGCTTTTCAGAGCACATTTTTCATAGGATGAGGAAGACCCCAGAGACCACACTTTCTTTGAAAATGACAGGCATGACAAGCAGTAACTAGCATTACTGCCTGTGTGAAAAATCTAGGTTTTGAAAGACGTGTTCCTTATTAACATTTCCCAGGGAACTTTGGAGGGTGTCATCTATTAGGAGCTGATTACTGGCAAGTTTTGTCATCTGCTTTTGGAGAAATCTATAGGAATAGAACAGTACCCCTGATTCTCTTTATCTGGAGAAGTACTTTTCCAAAAGGGCTCTTCTGAGATTGCTTTCTAAGTGAAATTGTGTCTGGAGCCATTCAACGTGGCTTTATTAGAAAGATTATTTAAGGATTAGAGTATGAAACCAATGAGGTGATGTTGAAGGAAAACTGTAATTACTGAACCTGGTGAGAGAAAGACAGGGGCCTTCACCAAGTTTCAGAAACATAAATGGGTCTTGGAGGAGGCTGATCAGCTTTCTCCTTCCACCTCCAAAGGGGGAGAACGAGTAGAAGTGAGCTTCAGCATAAAAAAGTTAGGCACAAAGAAGTACTTCCAGGGATAGATAAGGGGAGCTGAAGTCATTTTAAAGTCAATATATTATGTTAATAGCTCAAGCCCAATGCTGAGTAAACAAAAGACACACATAAATGCACTAACGCATACAATATGATTCCATTAATAATCGAGTTCAAAATAGGCAAAAGTAAACTATATTGTTTATGGGTGTGCATAAATGCGATAAAACTATAATGGAAAGTGAAGAAATGATTATCACAATAGTCAGCTTGGTGGTGAGGGAGATCCAGTGGTGAGGGAGACGCTTCTGGGGTGCTGGCTATGCACTCCTTTTTGATCCACATGGTAGTGACACGGGTGTTTGCTTTGAAAGCGTAAGTACAACTTTACATTTATGTTTTAGGTATGTAAGTTATATTTCTCAGTATAATATATTTTAAGTGGCATTACATTTTCATTTGTTCTTGGTGGTTATGATTGGAGGCAAAAGTACCAGAAGACCTTGCAAGACTGCAACCAAGCATGGGATGCTGTGTGCATATGGCTGCTTGGCGGGCTCTTATATTTCTCTACTTGTTTGCATTATTTTGGTCTTCTTGATGTTTGCTTTGGTTTGGTCTTTTTTTTTTTGTCACAAAGAAGAGCAGTACCAAAACCTTGAGAAATGTGTACCCCTTGTCCTCCAAGTGGGCTCTTGGAATTAGTAAGTGGGCATTTGAGGCATTGATTTCCAAGCTGTAGAGTGCACAGTATATCAGCATCTGGGTGAAGCCATTTGGCACCAGGCTTTTATCACTGACCAGAGGGCATGTTTGGCTTCCAGAAAGTCAGACTGGTCAGGACCACCTTTGGACCTGTGGGATATGCCTGCCCTCCCTCAAGGTGAGGTTGTATTGTGCTATCATGGGTAGAGGAAAGCAGGGGGACCAATAAAGAGATGGAGCCTAGCTCTGCTTTCCTTCCAGTTCACTGTGGGATGTTCACAGAGCTGACTAACCTCTTTGTACCTATTTTTTTAGCTTGTAAAATGAGATGATAATTCCTGCCTTCTCCTAAAGTTTGCATTGACAGTGAACAAGAAATTTAATATGGGAAATTGCTTTGAAAACTATAAGGAGGTATATATAAGCAAGGCAGTGCTCAGCAGTGAAAAGAAGGTATTTAAATCCTGGGTCCCCAGATTTCATCTGGGCATATCTGCAATATAGGCAAAGCTTGAAACCGTAGTATTTTGGTGCTTGTTCCCATAGATCCCAATGATAGCAGCCTCATAACCAGGCACTGACCATGTGTCTCCAGCCTTAGAGAAAAGAGGAGGGGAATCTAAAGGAAACAAGTGACAGGTTTAATGACTGTCAGACAAAAAGCATTAAATTAGTGGCATCACGTCTGCCTTGCCTTTCTGTTTCCTTCTGATTAGGTTTTCAGAGGTGCCTTGTATGAGTATGCTGCACAATAATGCTGATGTTCTCAAAGCTGGGTGAGTTCTTAGCAGAAACATAAGGCAGTGCTGAGAATGCACTCAGGGACAAGGTAAAAATCTCTGGACTGCCTTGAAAAATTGAAAGGGATTTTTCTGGGGGAGGGCTAGAACTGATACCTCCTCCCTCCTAAATCATAAAAAGAGAGAGCAAGATTCACTGTTATGTATTGATTAGGCTGCCTCATTCCTCTTTGGTTCCTACCTTCTGCTAATTCATGCTCTGGCTGGAGGCTGTCATCTGGCACCTCTTGCAGGAACACAGTGTGCCCCTACTTCAGGGGACCTCTCAGACCACCAAGGTCAGGGAAATGAGCCATTGCTGTAATGTTACTTCCAAACCAGGGAGGATTAGCACATGCACATACATACACACACATACCCCTTCTGCTCCCACCAACTTCTCCAGGGCTTTAGAAATGTCTGGGAACTGTTCTGTTCGTCACAGTAATTGGAGGATGTCATTGGCATTTAGTGGGCAGCAACAAGAGATGCAAAATGTTCCACAATGAGTAGGAACACAATGCATGGAATAAGTGTCCCACACAAAATTCCAGTGGTGGCCCTGTTGAGAAATACTGGACAGCAGCCTTAGCCAGAGAAGCCTAGGGAAGGGAGTCTCTTCCTAACCAGAAGTTGGTGGTATGAGTCTACTCATTCACTTACTGACTGACTGACTGACTGACTGACTCACTCACTCACTCACTCCTATTCATTTCACAAACATTTACAGAGTATAAGCTTTGAGACAGATCCCAGGTATGGTGCTGAGGTTTCAGAGTTCCTGCCTTGAAGAGTTCACAATCTAGTGGAAGAGACACGCATAACAAGATTATTAGAATGTAATGTAATGAGTACTCTGGTAGAAGTGTGGACAAGGACTGTGCAGGCAGAGGGGAGAAAGACAGACACTCTACAAGAGCCAGGAGCCAGGCACAACCCCAGAGGGGAGTGGACATTTGAGCTGGGTTCTGATGGATGAATGGCACTTTGCCAGATGGAGAAGGGGGAGGCGGAGAGGGCACATGCAGAGTCATGTGTGGGACCCGTGACTGCAGTTGAGTATGGTCTGTGTAGGAGGGAGGAGGCTGGGAAGGTCAGATTGATGGAGGCCCAGTCTCAAAGGACCTTGTACATCCTGTGTTTAGACATTATTTTGCAGAGCCAGCCCACTGCAAAAGTAGGGAGGAGGTAAAGTTTGTCTTGAGTGTTCTTGGATGTCATTTTGCATTCCCTTTCCTCTCCTGCAGTCCCTCACATCCTCACCTCTATCCCATCCACTCAGCTCTTACATAGGCAGATCCTTCCAGCAGAAAGGTCAATGCTTAGCTTAACTATATGAATTCACTAAGGATAGAATTCCAGATGTCAATGAGAGAGCCTTTGGATAGAGAACCTGGAAAAACTGAGCACTATGGAGATAAGGCAGAGGAGCTTTGTTCAGTTTACACACACCTGATGCAAGTGTAAGTGTATGTAAGCACGTGAGTAAGCGTGTATATTAGTGAGTGACATCGTATGGTATGTATTTGTGTGTGTGTGTGTGTGTGAGTGAGAGAGAGAGAGAGAGGGAAAGAAATTGGACAATGATAACTCCTATCTCAAAGGACTGTTGTGAGGATTAACTGAATCCTCAGTTATGTATGTAAAGGAGTTAGCATAGTGCCCTGCCTGTAGTATAACCTCAATAAATGCAAGGTATTGTTGGTATTATTTTAGAATGCAGGGCTAGAAATTAGCTGGGAGAAGGGAGAAACATGCTTACCAAAATGGAGATGAAGATTCTACACTAAGATTTAGTGGCTGTGTCTGCCTACTTTCAAATATGTGCCTAGGACACATTCTGTCACTGGGATAATAGAACTTTTCAGCATGCTGGCTTATCAGGATATACATGTTCGCAAGTGAAGCCATAGCATTACACTGTATACATTTGGGTGCTTTCTGCATCTCTACTCATGGAACACATGGCAGGTAGAAAGCTGTTGTTTTACAAATGATGTGGACCTGCCTTGAGGCCCAGGTCAGCTGGGTCCTCATGTATGGAGACATAAAATTGAAGAACCACAGCACTAGGACCAGAGCCAGGCAGATGCATTAGAAAGGAATTAACTTGGGAGGATCTGAATTAGGGAACAAAAGTCCTAGCCGGAGAAGGAAGGAAGAAGCAAAAAGGGAGAAAAAAAAAATAAATAAAAGGACAGGACACATAAGATCATCCAGCTGCCCCCAAACTGAATTTACAATGTTTTCTGTGTTCTCTTTGGAAGAGGAGTTGGCTTGTCCAGCATTCAATGGAAACTTGTTGATTGACACTGAATTGGGCACTAGTTCAATGTGAGTGCGCCTTCAGCTATTTATTTGATTTTTTAAAAATGCACCCTTTGCAATAAGACTGTTTAGTTTCTACTGGCGCCCTGGGGCAGTGAGTTTAGATTGTTAAAATAGCAGCCATTAACACTCTCTGTGTTATGACACTGTCCTTCCTACCCCCCTTTAGAGGAATTGGCATGACATTGTTTGACAATAGTTTAATTCTTCTCTCCCCACCAAAAGAAACTGAGATTCCTCCTCTGAGTCAGAGGCACGTTTGCCCAGCCCTAACCCTGAAAACCTCCAAGTCTGCCTACCCGCCTCACCACTGTCCCCACAAACACACACATGTGACTCTCATGTACATCTGGAACACACGCACTCTCACATACACTCTCACAGGCTCACACTCACACCCATCACACAAGCTAGAGGAACCCTAGGGAGCCCTTGTGCTTGTCTTGCTGTTCTTTTGTTTTGATTTCCTTTATTTGCTTTGTTTTGATTTGAAATCAGTCTTTGGGATTACACTGGATAATTTTTTCATGTTATTAATAGTGCTGTGGAGGGAGCATGTAAGGACTTTCTCCTCAGTCCTGGCCATGCTTGTTTCTCCAGGCTAGCAAATACAATGCTGACTCTCATGGATCAATCAAACTGATCTTTGTCAGACTTCGCATGCAATACCTTGTCGGCAAATAGCTCAGGGAGCTCTAAAAGGTGCATGAATTCTGGGATTATCTAGATTATTCATGAGTCTGCTTAAAAGGAAATTTTTCTCGAGAGGACTGGATGGCTATGTTACCTTAGAAAGTAACAGAAAACACCCAGTGCAAACTAACCTCAGAATCACCTGCTAAAAGAAAGAACAATTCAACTTGTAGGTCTAAGTAAAGTATCCTTTAATCTCTCTTCTCCTTTCTCTGTTTTCTACCCCAGGCCTTTGCCCTCAACCCAGAGCCAACCAACAGTAACACAGCAATAACTGAAATGAAGCAAAATCTGTTAACAGTCACCAAAGGCTGAGTTTCAGTCAAGCAGGTAGCTCATCCAGGCAGCCCTTCAAGAGCCAGGCAGAGGCAAGTGAGCAAATAGCCTGTGTCCTATCTGCAATAGAATGGCCAGATTGTTTGCTGGTACCACCAAATGGAGGAGTGATCTGGTACTAAGATACAAGGCTTCCAGGGACCCGCCCAGCCCTAAAAATCTTAAGCCCAAGTATAGTCATCAGATGCCAAGGACACTGGACAAAGTCTTTGGAGCATGTAGAACACCAAGCCAATTGGAGTGCCTGCTAGGCCAGCCCAGGATTCCTAGCATTCCAACCACGCTGTGTACACCCCCACCCCCAGAGGGCAGCCAGTGGCCACGGCAGAGGCCTCATCCAGCAGGTTGAGACCCTCATCAGACCCTCTAAGAGCCTACTTGCTTACTTAGGGCCTGTCTGCTTGCCCTGTGCTGAGTTCAGGGAGGTGGACAAACTGTACCTCCCACTTTAGCCTAAGAATCTGACTTGCCATGGACTCTCCAGGCAGTGAATCATTTTGAGCAAGCACTTAAGCAACTTTCCACTGAGTCATTCTGAGGACTGTCAGGTTTGCTAATCCTGATATATACTGTGTATATCCTTTGTTCAGATCCTATACCCATCCTGATGCTGGAGGAGAGGGGTTATAAACAACAGAACTTTAACGATGTGCTCGTTGGAAGTCATTTGTATTAGGGTTCCCTTCTCCTCCCTGTCTGTAAAAAGGCCCGAAGCACTAAGAGAAATCCTGCCGGTATCAACTTTTGATCTGTGTATGCTTTTGGTTACATAGCTACCAAGACTATGTACTCTTTACTTGGAGTGGCAGTGCACATTGGATTTATTTTCCAGATCCTCCTGGATCTGTTGTCCTTTGGCTTCTTCTAGACTAGGGGCTAGCAATTTTTTTTTTTTTCGTAAAGTGCCAAATAGTATATATGCTAGCATTTGCAGGCCTTGCAGTCTCTGTGGTAGCAACTCTTGCATTGTAATGTGAATGCAGTCACAAGCGATATGTAAATTAATGGGCATGGCTATGTTCCAATAAAATTTCATTTACAAAAACATGTTGCCGGTCATATCTGGCCTATACCCCCTTTTCTAGGCACAACAGGCTAAGTCACATTAGTAGGTAAGACTTGGTTTCAGCTGCTAGAGTACTTGCGTGTATCACATTGGGGAAAAAAATTCTTGTCCTCCATTCTTTTGGGGAAGAGATGTAGAAATTGCAGGAATATTTTTATCTTTCCCATTTTGAATATCAAAGCCCATTCCTCATCAAATATTAGATATTCTATAGTAATCAGAATTGGCTAAAGTATGATGCAGTAACAACCTACAAAGTTCGGGACTTAAAACAACAAAGATTTCTTTCTTACTCATACTACCTCTTTGTCTTAGGTTGTTGCACGTCATTATCACCAAGGGACCCTGGCTGACAGGCCTCACCATCAGGAATTTAGTTCCAGTACTATGGGAAGGGAATATAACAAACTCTGGCCTGGCTATTTAAGACTTTTGGCCAGGAGTAACACAGATTGCTTCTGCTCATCTGGCATTGGCCAGAGCAAGTCACACGGCCATGACTTGACTTCTACAGGACAGGGGAAATGCAATACTACCATGTGACTGGAAGGAGGAGAATTTGAATATTGATGGAAAGCCCTAATGACAACCACACACTCTAAGAACTTCTTTTCAGATTCTTCTTCATGTACTTCCTTGCCTACCTTTAGGTTATCTGGCCTACTTGTATCTTTTGTTCAACTGCCTGGCCTTCCTCAGCCATGATGGTCATTGATATTGATACATGGCGGAGAAACAACTTAGAGGCTAACACATTGGGACAGTAATTATTCCTTAAAATGCTGTGTAGACCAGCCATGAACAGGAAGTCAGGCCTCAGAGCCAGGTCTTACATGCCATTGGATCCAAGGGTTGATTGCTATTGGGCAGCAAGCCTGAGAACAATTGGACCTCCCATACCTCTGGTTTTGATTTCACTTTAGTTTACTTTTAATTTGAATCAGAGAGAAAGTTCTAAGCATATAGACTTTAGGCAGTTCCCTCCCTTAGTGCTATGGAGAGCAGTTATCAAGGTGGAAGAGGAATATGGAATGTGAAAGGTAGAAAGTGTAGGTGATATTAATGCAGCATTACAGGCTGAAGTGAAACAAATGGCCCATGATTTTAGAAGAGGGAATATATTTGCAAAGACAAAAGAATTAGTCAGGATAAGCCAATTGCTCTAATAATCCCCAGACCTCAGTGACTAAAGATAATGAAGGTGGGAGTGGAGGGGCCTATGGAGAAGGAGGGCTTTTGCTCCATGTAGTCATTCAGGGACCCAGGCCCCTTTCACTCTAGTGGTCTTTCTTTCCTCTAGAGTCTTACATTCATCACTAAATTCTCTGGTATGTGGTCTTAAGTTTAGGAAAAGGAAAGCAAAGAGAGTTGTGCAGGCAGTTTTATAGGTCACTCTTCTAAGGCATATTCATCATTTCTTCCCACATTCAATTGACTGGAACTCATTCACATGGCTCCACTTAATTGCAGGTGAGACTGCAGAATATAGCATAGCTGGGTTTCCAGGGTGGAAGATGGAGATTGGTTTAATGAGCACACAACATTGTGTATTCTGCTGCATACTTGTCTTGAGCAAGGGTGATTCTTTGTAGGAAGGGTTCAATTTGACTGAGTCTTAACTGAAGTCTTCACCAACATACCTTCAATATTAAAATATTTGCCCCTCATGGAGCATTGTAGGCCTTGGTTGAATGGGAGACTAGTGCTGATCACAGAGGTCTTAGATAAATGTAAATTCCCCAATCCTCATATTTTACTTTATAATTCACATGGCCTCTGGACCCATATGTAAAAGCACTTGCATTCTCATTGATATGGAGGCTTGGGATATGTATCCTGGGGCAGGAACATGGAGTAGATGGCATTCAGTGGTATCATGAGCAGTGATCCTAGGAATTCATGCTGAATCCTAAACTGGGCATAAATCATTCTTAAAAAGTAAAAGGAAACCATTAAAATTGGAACTATATAATTAATCTTTGTTCCGTTTTTGGCCTGGCTACCAGGGCATTGACTCCTTTAACACTCACGTAGAAGAATTATGTTAATCCTATTCATTGATATTTCTTATAGCTACCTCTTGGTTCAGGTTGTTTCTATTTTCAATTACTTGATGGTATTATGTTGTTTGTTGAGAACAGGAGGAAAAAAAACGGTAAGCCTTCTTCTTGTTTTATTTAATACTCAGTTTGAAGACTGGCATTTGTGAAAAAGATTTTTCTGTGTCTCTCATGACTTCCTAAGCAGTTGGTTTTATAGGGTGTAGTTTTGGAGATGAACTTCAGGTCAAAGAAAGGCTCAACTCTGTAAGTTTGACATAAGCCAAAGCAGTGCATCACCTCTTCAAGGGCAGCTAGATCTTTGCTGTCTAAACTAAAGTTGTTCACCAGAATGGATAAAGCACTTTTATGTTCCTTTTCTCCCTAGCTGTATTTTGAACATTTAGGGATTAGATGACTTGTATCTATTATTTTTTTCTAGGCCAGAGCTTCCCAAACACTTTGGGGCCAGATAATTCTTTGTCATGTCGTCTATGCTGTGCATTGTGGGATGTTTAGCAGCCAGAGTACCCTTCTCATTTCGTGTAAACCAAAAATGTCTCCAGGCATTGCCAGATGTCCCCGGGGGAAAATTGGCCCCGGTTGAGAACTACTACTGTAGTTGTAAAGTTTTTTTTTTTTTTTTTAATTGGGGGTAGATACCCTCACTTTCCCAGAATCCTGTTCTGTATTTGACATTTCTTGCAGAGATGGGAGTTGGAAACAAAGGTTATGGGTAGCAAGGAGCTCAGTTCTAAGATTGCCTGCATTTATACCTCACTGGGGTGTGGATTGGGGCCATATGGAACAAATATGACATGTGTTTGTCCACTACGGGTAGTAAAAAAAGGCTTCTCAAGACTCATTAGCCTTTCAGAAACTGACCTGTTTCTGCAGCATTATGGAAGGTTCTGAATAAGACAAACTCTTAGAACCTGAATCACTGAATCTTACTGAAGTGCAGACGATGATTCAGTAGGTCTGCAGTGGGGGGTGTGAGATTCTTTATTTCTAACTAGCTCTCAGGTGGCATTAATGCTGCTGGTCCCCATACCACACTTTGAGTAGAGGGTTGGTGGTCTCTAAGAAAAGGAGCTGGCTATATAGACACCATTTTAGTTTCTGCAGAGGGAATTGTTCTTTCCAAGATTATTCCTTTGGCCCTGTAACTAGTGAAATAATCTGCTGTTCTTTTTTTTTCCTTTATATATATATATATATATATATATATATATATATATGTGTGTGTGTGTGTGTGTGTGTGTGTGTGTGTGTGTCTGTGTGTGTGTGTCTGTGTGTCTGTGTGTGTGTTATTGCATTTTAGGTTCTGGGGTACATGTGAAGAACATGCAGGACTGATGCATAGGTACATACATAGCAATGCGGTTTGCTGCCTCCATTCCCATCACCTATATCTGGCATTTCTCCCCATGTTATCCCTCCCCAACTTGCTACCCCACACTGTCCCTCCCCTAATCTGCAGTTCTTTTTTTTTTTTTTTTTTTTGAGATGGAGTCTTGCTCTGTCTCCAGGCTGGAGTGCAGTGGCGCAAGCTCGGTTCACTGCAACCTCCACCTCCTGGGTTCAAGCGATTCTTCCACCTCAGCCTCCCGAGTAGCTGGGACCACAGGCACATGCCACCACGCCCGGCTAAATTTTTTTGTATTTTTAGTAGAGATGGGGTTTCACCAAGTTGGCCAGGATGGTCTCCATCTCTTTACCTCGTGATCCGCTCACCTCGGCCTCCCAAAGTGCTGGGATTACAGGCGTGAGCCACCACACCCAGCCATCTGCAGTTCTTAAACATTCTTTCCTTCTTCTGCTCTCAAGAAGGTACAACCCATAGTGATAGTCTCCCTCCCCTCTCCTTCAGTATCTGGAGCCATTTAAGGCTAATATGAGGTAAGGTAGTCAGGTACTTCCTTTTGATCAGCTACCTTATATATTTTAGACCTCCTATGTGCCCATGCGTGAGAGAGAGTAGTTTCCTTTCCGGAGGAAATAGTGGGAAGAACTTAGGAAAAGCCATTATAGTGTCAGAAATAGATAGCTATTTTATCCTAGCTGGAGTTTCAGATAATGCAATCTCCATCTCTAGAGCAATATAGTATAGCTCCACTTCTAGGGTCACTTCTGGTTTGACCACTTCCTAACCTTTGTTTTCTCATCTATAACTGTAGATAATAGCAATACTCACCTTAGAGGGTGGTTATAGGGAGAAAAGAACTAAGAAACATGAACCTGAAGACCTGAGCACAGAGCCAGCTCAGCATAAGCGTGAGCCAGTAAATATTAGTTCCTAATCTTATTGGTGTGATTATTATCATTATTGGAACTGTCACCCTCAGACTCTTTTTGCCTCTAAATTGTTTGCATATGTTGCACTCCCATAAATGACCTCTATCATAATTGGGGATGAGGTAGTTTGTGGAGTCTGAAACCACTCCCACCAGATACCATGGTCTGCTTGTTCCGCTTTTGAGAATTACTGGTCGAAAGCAATGACTGAATCTCATAGTGTTTTTCTGGCCTTGTTAAGTCCAAAGATGATAACATACCTTATTTACTTGTTTGATCTCTGACCCATATCATCACTTTTTACTCTAATCACTTTAATATGAGCGTCTAGCTGCCAGAAGAAGAACCCCAGTTTCAAACTGGAAATTTTTATTAATATTTGACATATTTTTACTCTTCACACCTCTCTTTCGTAAGGACTTGTCACCATCCCATGGCAATCAGTGGTGGAGTTCTTTAGAATCTAGTCTTCCTAGCACCTTCCTTTTCCTTTCTGTTTATTTTGTAGTCTTACCTAAATGTATCTCCCTGCAGCAGGGATTTTGGTCTGGGTTTTTAAAGAATTTCCTAGGAGGAGCAACATGATACTTTGTCTTTTCCTCTACTAGTTCCACGGCATGGCAGATGAGTTCTCTCCCTTGGTCTCCCAGAAGAGGTAGACTGCACTTTCCTAACAGCATTCCCACTACTCCAGCAGCCTGGAGTCTTGTCTGCTACCACCTTCCTTGCAACCTCTGCCAGTGGCCTCCAGGAACTACTTTCTGAAGCCTGCTGCTAACAGTTCTCCAAACAAAATAATGTGTGCATTGAGGGATAACTTTTCTCAATTAATCCTTAAGTACCGAATGTCTCTTTGCTTCCTTTTGCGCCTAGTGTGATAGCAATGGGCGCTTTCAAGCAACCTCCTGACAGGTCCTGCCTCCAAGCTCATTACCTCTTTTCCAATCATCTCAGAATAGTCTTTCAAAAATGCAAATCTCATCAAATCGTTTCACTGCTTAAATAACTTCCCTGGCTTCTCATCATATACAGGAAAAATACCACCTCCTGGACTTGACTTTGTGTCCCCAGGTGCCTGATGTCATTGGGCTGTTGATGCAAGTGGTTTTGGTTATT
Source organism: Cacajao melanocephalus (assembly GCA_963573385.1). NCBI lineage: Eukaryota > Metazoa > Chordata > Mammalia > Primates > Pitheciidae > Cacajao > Cacajao melanocephalus. Next base: position 34,308 of record CAUYLG010002852.1, read on the forward strand.
AGCACTATACAGTATTTCACAGAGGAGCTTTTTCTCTTGATTTATAGCACTTGCTAATGAAAAAAAGAAAAGATACTGGAGATGCTATCAGCCATCTAGGAGAAACATGTTAGGTCTTAGCTGAGTGTTGAGTGTGACTGAAGTTGGGAGTGGGGTTCTGGATTCAGCAGATAATAGTGTCCACGAGATGGCAAATATCCAGATCCTCAAAATACCTAGGTTGTGATGAGGTGCAGGGAAGCGCTTTTCAAGGAGTGTTTCCGGGATGTTCACAGTTGTTACCTAGATGAAAAAAAAAAGAGTCTGGTGGATAAGTAAAGTCAGAGAAAATGCAGGGTTGTCATTAAACAGGTTTCTTTACTGTGGGACTTGTGAGATCCTTTTAACACATTGAAAGGGACACTGTGAATGTTGAACGTGGATCTTTTCCCAACTTTATTTGAAGCACAGAATTTTGTTTTCACAGAGCATCTTGTGGACTAGTAGGGCTCTGCAGAGCAGACTTGGGAAATGCTGGTGTAGGCAATACAAAGGAATGCTTGACTGAACACCCCACTGTCTCATCCAGATGCCTCACATTGTTTCTGTAAATGCTGCTTGAGGGTAGTGACTAATTTGTCCATTTCAAAGGGTCATTGGCCTTCAAAAAAAAAAAAGCCTTGCTCCCAAAGGATTAAAACTAACCAAGTAATAGTAGAACTCATTCTCAATTTATTCAGGGAGAAGAGGAAGACAGTAAGTGACATGTTACCGTTACCACATAAGCTGTCATTAACAATGAGGCATCATGAAGAATCATTGATTTAACATTTTCATTGCAACTATGAGTTCATTTATTACACCTCTTGGTAATTAGAGATTTTTAAAACCCATAGTATAGTAGCAAAGGAATAATACAAATCTATCAGATCCACCATGGAAGGGATTCTTTTTGTTGGGCTATATAATCCAAGTTCAGATGAAGATTTGAGGTTGAGGAATTAGCCTCTGAAATCAGAGGGATTTGTGCTTTATCTTCCTCAATTATGAGACTGGATTTTAGTGAGCTTCTCTAGCCCTCATGTTTTGTGGCTCTAGGTAAAATGAAGAGACCTAAATTTGAATCCTTGCTTTGGCACTAAATAGCAATGTCCCCTTGGCATCTCTGAGCCTCATTTCCATCTGTCAAAAGAGAAGGCCATTTCCAGTTTCCTCTTGGAGATAGAACCCTAGGAGGCTTATGTAATGAGATTGGAATGGTCCATGAGCTGAATAATAGAGCTGATGATAAAGCTGTTCAGCAAAGTGGAAGAAGAAATTTTGACAGGAAAGAACACAGAGGTTGCCTCTGAAGATTGGATTATGAGAAACTTCCACAACTAAGTACTCTCAGCATACAGAAAGCTGAAAACAAGTGTGCAGAACGCTAGAGCCATAGAATCTGGACAGAGTTGCTTGCAGAGATCTCATACTGCTGAAATGAAATCTACAGCCCCCCCCTGCTTTGTATTGTAATAGAGAGGGTGCTTCTTTTGGGTCATGAAACACTGAGAATCTGATTGAACCCACAGACCCTTTTCCCAGAAGATATCAATTCTGTAACTCACTTCTGAATCACTTTTAAGAGTCATACTTATTTCCCTCCAGCTATCTGGGCCTTAAATGAAGAACCACCTTGCCTCTAGATATCCATGTTTATATGTTAATGGAATTAATACTAGACTGTCAACATTAGCATGTATCACTATTTGAATATTTGTTCATTCTTGCTATGCTCTGTTCTATTTTTTTTTTTTTTTTGAGACAGAGTTTTGTTCTTGTTGCCCAGGCAGGACTGGAGCAGTGTGATCTCAGCTCACTGCAACCTACGGCTCCTGGGTACAAGCAATTATCCTGCCTCAGCCTCCTGAGTAGCTGGGATTACAGGGGCCTGCTACCACACTAAGCTGATTTTTTTTTTTTTGTAGTAGAGATTGGGTTTCACCATGTTGGCCAGGCTCTCTGGAACTCCTGACCTCAGGTGATCCACCTGCCTCGGCCTCCCAAAGTGCTGGGATTAGAGTCGTGAGCCACTGTGCCCAGCCACCATGAGATAGAGAAGTAGAAGGCATACGCCCTGTCTCCTTTGTACTTATTGATCACTTAAAAAGCAGCACACCTGCTATCAGGTGCTAGACTGTAGGATACAGACAGGCAAACCATGAGAGTTGCTGCAGAAAATCAGAGTGTGTTCGATGGGCCCTGGGGGCTAGGTATGAGTAAGCAAAGAGTAGTCTGTGGGGACAGTTGGGACTAGCATGAGTCAGGGCAGAATTGGCCACTCAGAGGTAGAGCATTCTTTAGCTAAGTGGAACATCTTCAGGAGATACATCTTTGACATGAACTTCATTACCCTGTCTGGGCCATGCTGTGATGTGGCTCCATACGTGGAACTCTAGCCTTTGGATGTTTACTGACAAGTAGGTGACTGACTCTGCAAGACTAGAGCTGCTACCTGTAAGGCAGCAAATCACAAGCTGAGGAGACTTTTCTAATTTCTATGGGATATAGTAACTCTGGACACTGGACCACCAAAGCAGACAAAATTATACATCTCTTTTTGCCTTCAGATGGAATGCACTTGGTAAGCAGGAAATAATCATAATCAGTTTACTTTGTTGTATGTAGCTTCTTTACTTCCTGAGTGTTTTTAGAAAACATAATTGTTTTTGTTCTTTATAATATATCCCTGTGAAAGAGAAGCAGTTGAAATGATTACCTCTGACACACACATACACATATCCACACAGAAAGTTCTTTAGAAACTGAAGCCCAGAGATGTAAAGTGATAGCAGTTCCATCACACTGCAAGCAAAATAGTATAACTTAGCTAAGAATACATGGACTCCCCCCACCAGAAAAAAACAAATCTATGCCATCTGCAAGCACTCTTTGCTTCACAGAGACATGGCTGCTTCTTGTACACTCTCTCCTCAAGCCATCTATCCTAGCCATCTATCTGACAAGATGGTATATTCAGGCAGGGTCAGCTACTGACTGATAGCAGCTGAAACATTCACGGAAGTGGGATGAAAAACAGCCTGCAGATGGGGTCTGGATGAGGAGGGGGAGAGCTGGGATTAGACTAGGGTGTGAGCTTTCAGTGCCCTCATCCATTCTTTTCTTGCCAGCTGGAGCAGCAGATGACTGTTTCCTCTCAGTCGGCACCTTCTTGGTTGGGACAGAGTGTTGTGTCTGTCTGTTTAGCTGCAGAGTGATCTGCTGAATCTGCTACAAGAATTTCCTGGCCTGGGACCTCACTGGAGGTTGGGCCAAGGGTAGGAGTACAGAGGCTACTAGTCTTGCTGAAGGTGTGGTCCCACAGTGTCTCCTGGAAGCTTTCAAGCAGGAAAATCTTCCCGCTCATATGCCCCTTCTTTAGCTGAGCTGTCTAGCTGACCCACGCCATCTCCCAAAATGGATACACCATGGCCAGAGGTACTGGGCAAAATTATGACTTGAGATTGGCCCCCTCTACCCATTTGTGATTCTGCCTTTCTTTTTAATTTACCTTTCTCCTCTTCACCTGCCTATCACCTACAAAGCACCTTCATTTTTTCCAGGCCTGCTCCACTCTGATACCCAGCCTTTGTGTCTATATTATATAACGTTTGGAGATTAGTTTTTTTGGCAACAGCTTTATTGACATATACATACCTTATTTTGAGATACACATACATCCTGAGGTTTACATACTATAAAATTCACCCTTTCACATTGTAGGGTTAAGTTGCTTTTAGTATATTCTCAAGATGCTGCATCCATCACCACTATCTAACTCCAAAATATTTTCATCATCGCTAAAAGAATCCCTATACCTACTAGTTGTCACTCCCATTCTCTCCTTCCCCCAGCTCCTGGCATCCACTATTCTTCTTTGTCTATGGGTTTGCCTATTTTGGACATTTAATTTAAAAGGAATTATATAGTACATGGTGTTTTGTGACTGGGTTTTATTTTTCACTCAGCAGAATTTTTCAGGGTTTATCCATTATGACAATAATATTACATTTTATGGATATACCACATTTTGTTCATCCATTCATCCACTGATGGACATTTGGATTGTTTCCATCTTTTAACTATTATGAATAATGCTGCTATAAATTTTCATGTATACATATCTGTTTCAGTGCCTTCTTTAAACTTTTTTATGTATATGCCTAGGAGTGGAATTGGTGGTTCATATTGGTAACTCTATGTCAACTTTTTAAGAGACTGCTAAATTGTCTTCCAAAGCAGCTGTACTATTTTATTTTTTTACATTCTCACCAGCAGTGTTTAAGAGTTACAATTTCTCAACCTACTTGCTAACCCTTGTTATTTTTGTCTTTTTTATTCAAGCTATCCTAGTGGATGTGAAGTGGTATCTCATTGTGTCCCCCCACCCCAGCCACCTACCAACAGCACCTTTCTCTTTACTGGGGAATAGTTCCAGTCTTCTACACTCATTACTCTGAAGATATTAAACCTCTGGGAAAGATAGAGCCCTTCTATAACTAATGCCTGAATCTGGGGGCATTCTGTCAGGGTGGAGAGGAAGAGAGTTTAGGGACATGATGAACTTAACACCTTTGGAAGCTCTACCATCTCAGGAGCAATCTGCTCTACTGATTGCTATTCCCACAAAAAGATCATCAAGTGCAGAAGTGATCAGATAAAGTTTCCTTGAAAAGACAAGACAAGAGCTGGGCAATGTAGGGTGTGAGGCCAGAGGATGGGTGAAGGGGGAAATGGAGAGGCTTCCTAAACTAAAAACGATTAAATCCTTTTGGAAAATCATCTTCAATAAGGTGACATAAAACAAAGATATTTTTAACTTAAAACAAAGATGAAAGTCAAACCAATCAAAAATTACTTTTGTTTAGCAATTCTGGAAAACATGTCACAGGAGAAGACACTGGAAGTGATGGTTAAAATACAGTGGGAGCCATGGTAGTTCAAGCATCTTAGGAGGCTAAGGGAAGAAGATCAGTTGATCCCAGGAGTTTGAGGCTGCAGTCAGCCTTGATCATGCCACGGCACTCCAGCCTGGGCAACAGAGGGAGACCCCCAACTCTAAAAATAATAATAACAAAATAAAATACAATGAGAATGTTGGCTGAGGAGTTTACTCTTTCTCTCTCTTCCATGCCCTTTAGGGCTACTCATAATCACAAATACATGTGTGACCCTTCTGAGCATAAATCCACCTGTCTGGGGTCCTCAATAAGTCCAAAGTAGAGTCCATTTGTTTAGTAAATGGCTCTGGCCGGAGAGCAACTGCTTGGCTAAATCACACCTGATGGTCTTCCCACTGAGATGGGAAAATGGGGCAGATGGTGTCCGCCCAGGACGTGGGGCATAAAAGAATTCTTAGTGGATATGGTGGCTCAGAAGTGAATCTGTAGTTACCACTTGGGATCTGACAGTTTTTGAGAAGTTCTACAGGGCAATGAAAGACTGTGAAAGACTGCACAGGGGTAAAAAAACAAACCTCACTACATTTCAGGTGTTGAAAATTTCTAAAATTTACAGTGTATAATACTGACTGAAAAGTAACTGTCACGGCTACTTTGGAGTTCAGCATAAGCCTTATACAGACTGGGTCTGCCAGGGTGGTAAGAGGATGGCTGCTCTAAGGGTTAAGTAGCCCCACATCTCTTTCCTTACCAGCCTACTTTCTGCCCTCCAGAAACCCTATCATTTATAGCTAGTAGTAAAAGAACAACAATTGCATTTATTGAGCATTTATATGTACCTGGTACTATGCTGAACAGATCATATGTCTTACCTTGCTTGATCATCACAACTTATGGGGTAGGTACCATAATCATCCCAATTTTGTAGATGGGGGAACTGAGACTCAGAGATGCTAAGGATTTGCTCAGCTAATACGCAATAACTAATCAGTAATGGAGCATTTGAATCCAAATGGGATACTCTGAAGTAAGGTTTCTCCTCCTCCTAGGAGACGCCTTGAAAACTGCATTTTCAGCAAGCTCCCTCATGCGACTCTTAAGTTCTAGAAAGTTTCACACTCTTTGCCCTGTGCTCTACAGTCTCATTATGAATAAAACATCAAAGGCCTATGTTACAATGTGATTATCTAGAACAGGACCCTGTTTTAAAACATTAGCTTCCATTGTCACTTCAGTATGAATTACTTAACAGGATTAGTATTAAGGCCTGCCAGCACAACCTCAATGTGACAGGCCACAGAAGAGTTAAGTTTTTATAAGGGAAGAGAGTTTGGGGAAAATCCGGAAATTGCTGGACTCTGCCCAAGGAAAGCAGATCTAATTAAGTCGTCACATCAAGAGGCCCAAGGCAAAAAGAAGTGATGGGCATTGGAATGCTGAAAAACAAGGGAAATCTAAAGGTAGGCATCACTGATTCAGCTGATGGACCCATTTGGAGCAGTACCTCTGATCTCAGGAAGCATCCCAAGGAAAACATCATCTGAATCCACATAGCCTCAGAATATGAGCATTGTTACTTTTTGGAGGTCAGGGGAGGCTGCAGACACCCAGTGTTCTTTGATTTTGTTTTTGTTTTTGTATTTTTTGAGACAGAGATTCACTCATGTTGCCCAGGCTGGAGTGTAGTGGCATGACCTCGGCTCACTGCAACCTCCGCCTCCTGAGTTCAAGCAATTCTCCTGCCTCTGCCTCCAGAGTAGCTGAGATTACAGGCACCCACCACCACGCCTGGCCAATTTTTTGTATTTTTAGTAGAGACGGGGTTTCACTATGTTGGCCAGGCTGGACTCGAACTCGACCTCAGGAGTGGTCCACCCGCCTTGGCCTCTCAAAGTGCTGGGATTACAGGCGTGAGCCACCACACCTGGCCCACTGTTTTTGATACATTCATTCTGCAAGATGTGTTGCATCCTGGATGTATGCTCTGACTTAGCCTGACTGAGATGCAGCTCCCAGCTGCTCCTCCCTCCATTACAGCAGTGCTCTGGTAGAAAGCCATGGGTGGTTTCCCACTAGCACCCTTATTTGTCTGTGTTCCTTCCATCTGGGCCAAGGCCTAAAAGCCAGCCCAGATTTACACAATTACTTTAACACTGTTTAAGAAAGCAATGTAACAACTTCCACTTTGCCCAGATAGAGGAACTCAATAATGTCAGTGGAGAGAACCCACTTATTGGAATAAGACTGTGAACACAGTCATAGCTAGAGTCTCTCCCACTAGTAGGAATACAGCTGGGCTTCTGATGACTAGCTTTGTAGGATTGATTTTCTATGGTTGGAAAGGACCCAAAATGTTGACCTAGTCTAGTCTATGACCTTCAAGTAGAATTTTTTTCAAACATAGTCTTCAAATGTAGTGAGGAATACATTTGTATCATTCAAGAATATGAATGCATATGTATGTGTACATGTGTATATGATTATATATCTAGGTGTACATATAAAAGAATGCAATAGAATATCTTATGCACCCCTGTCCCACACTCACCCAATTCTTATCTTCTCCCTACAACATGTAGTTCCCCCCATAACTTTTAGTACTTATATATCTTTCCAGATTTTCATGAAAACTTAAGCAAATATGAATATATACTTTTTTAAAATATTTTTTCACTTACATAAAAGGTAGTATATTGTGTACATCATTTTATACATTGTTTTCATCATTTAGTAATATATCTTTATGTACTAGTGCACAGAGAACTTATTCTTTTATAGAACTACATAATATTTTGTTATAATAATGAGCCATCATTTAACTAGATTTCTATTGATGGACATAGAAGTTGTTTCCATATTCAGCCATTACAAACAATGCTGTAATGAATAACTTTTATATGTTTCACACATGTACAAACATAGCTGTAGAATGAATTCTTAAAAATGGGATTGTTGGGTCAAATATATATGTATTTTTAAATCAACAGATATTACCAAAATGCCCTTCATCACGTTTTAATCAACTCTTCATAGACTTACCAAGAGGGTGTATTATTCAAACATTTGGATTTTTCTAAATCTGAAAATAAAAATAGTATTTCATTGCAGTTTTAATTTATATTTCCTTTATGAATGAGGTTGATATGTTTTATGTCTAAGGGTCATTTATAGTTCCATTTTGTCAATTGTCTATTTATATCCTTTTCCATTTTTACCATTGGGTTATGAATCTGTATCTTGTTAATTTCTAGAAGCTCTTTATATATTAGAGACAAACAGGATTTTAATGCCCGAACAGCAAATCTGTGAAGAGATTCTATTCCAGTGTTTTACAGTGTCTTATGGCAGCAAACCCTTTCTTCAAATGAAATCATAAAAAAGTAATAAAAAGCATTCACTAATAAAATAAGAGGTACTCTGTTGAAGTAGACATGGGGAAGGGATTTCCTTTTTCACCTCCCTTAAGTACCTTTGAAGAATCCTAAAGCAGCACAGAACCTAGTTTGAAAATATTTTCCCTACATGCCTACTTGGCCTGTGGTTTCAGTTTCTAATAACCCTTTTGGCAAGGAATATTTTTTAGTATCTAACCTGAAACCTTACTGATGCAGTTGATACTCCTCCCCACTTAACATTGGCAATTTGTGATTATTTGACCTCTCTTCCGTTATGAACCTTTGTTATTTAAATACATTATCATTTAACACCTTTTTGTGCCTTTCCCTCCAGTGAAAGCAGGATTTTACCTGAAGTCAGGGGAATGTCTTATTTATCTTTGTAGCTTTAATGTAACATAGTACCAGGTATTGTCAATGTATAGTCAAGGATCTGTTAGTTCCAGGTATAGTCAAAGACCTCCACAAGTACTTCTTGAATGAATAAGAAAACAAGAGAGAAATAGTGTTTTGACTCATGTCTCCATAGCACCTACCATACACATCAGTACAAAGCAAATGCCTTTCAATTAGTTATCATCATCTATGGAAATCGGGAAAATTCCTTCATATTCTTCAACTTTACTGCTTTCCTCTCTATGCGTTCTTTCCAGACCAACATCATCTACCATTTATTGTGAATGTTATGTACCATATACCTTTGGGCTTTTTAAAATTAATCATCTCTAAACCTCACAGCCATGTTAAAGTAGAAGGCATACTCAAGCCTTCCTAAGGTCACAGAACAAAGACATGCCAAAGCTGGTGTCTTCGTCTGTTTGAGCTGCTCTAACAAAACACCATAAACTGAGTAGCTTATAAGTAACAGAAATTTATTTCTCACAGTTCTGGACACTGGAAATCCAAGATCAGGCTACCATCAGATTTGTTTTCTGATGAGGGCTTGCTTTCTGGTTCAGAGATGATGCCTTCTCCCTGTGAGCTAATATGGTAGAAGGGGCAAATAAGCTCCCACAGGCCTCTTCTAATAAAGACACTAATCTCAGTCATGAGGGTGTTACCCTATAACCTAATTACTCCCAAAGGCTCCACCTCCTAAGCCATAACCTTGGGAGTTATGATTTCAACATATGAATTTTGGAGACACACAAATATTCAGATCATAGCAGCTGGAACCCCAGAAACCAATGTTTGTAGACCCCAGAGACCAGGCTCAGTTCTTTTCTCTAGTATTGCTATGAGATACGCACATAGAAACAGCATCCTATTCTAGGGGTTTCTTTTCATGGTCATTCTCTCTTCCCATATATTTCTGAGACCTGGGGTAGAGCTTTAGACTTTATACAAGATTTATACCTTTAAACAGTATAGTTTTACTTTGTTGGATGTGTGTGTCTCTGTGTCACAAGCAATTAAAGGGAATATAACCTCTTCTTTCTAGCTTTTACCTTCATTTCCATATCCCTTCTCCACCACCCTTCTTCCCAGTAGCCTGCAAATGTTCTAAGGCTGTATCAGTAGAATGATGGAGAACCAAAGAAATGCTATAATCAGTCTCAGCCATCAAAAGAAAAGTAGGAACCAAAGTAATGGCAGCAATGGCAAAAGAAAAGGTGGCTTGGCATCAAGGAAATTAGCAACCGATCCCTGAAAGCTCTGGGGAGGTTTGTATTTGTAACACTGGGAGCAGATTTGTCTCCTGACATACAAGCTGTTTTTCTGACTATCCAAGAACTGTCCCACTATGGAAATGATTGTTTTATAGGGTGGGCAGAGTGGGGAAGAGAGCAGTCAGCGTGAGGACTTGGTTCCAGAGTATGAGAAGGAGGTTAACACCAGGAAAGGAGAGAAGCTGTACAAAAAGAAGTGGAACCACAGACTTATTGGTAAATTTGCCAGTTGCTCTGAAGGAAAAAAAAAAAGCCTCTGGCAGTTATTCACACTAAGGTGTTAGTTTGTGACTAGGTGTTAAGCGTAGCCTCTCATAGAAGTCTTGGCATTGCAAAGTCTGATTGCAAAAGGCAACCATTTAACCTAAAGGAATAGACTTCTCATAGTGGCATTTTAAGCATCAGTGAGAGAAAAGGTGGTAAGAGACACTTAGGACAAGGAGGTATTTTCCGAGCATCCCAGAAACCATAGTTCTGCTTACATATGAGATCATCCCTCACTTGGAGAGAAGAAATCTCCTCTTTCTCAACACATCTGTGGTCACATGGTTTAGTGTTTGCTCACCCTAGGATGGTTTCTTCTCCAGTCCTTCTTTTAGTGCTATATGGGAATTTGACTGGAAACAGAAGAGATGGGGGAGGCTAGAAGCCATGCAACCTGGTCATTCCTGTTGTAACATTCCCTGAGGGGCCCTGTAGCCAGCTTTGCTTTGAACAGATTTCCTGCTACTTTTTAGTCAGAAACACTGAATGTGTTCCAAGGATAGTTGGTTACTAGCCCAGCCACCTTGGAAAATCTGGGAGAGAAGAAGGTAAAGTATGAGGTGGCTTTTCTTCCTTCTGCAGTTGGGAAGCATGCCGTGTTGGCCCTCTAAAGATGTAAGGGGTGATTTGAGTCCGTATTGCATTTCTAGAAATATTGAGGCTTAAAGAAGTAAAGTGCCTTGTACAGGATTGTGGGGAGTTGGTACCCCTGAGTTGGAATTATGACTCAGTGATCCTGCTCTGAGGCTTTAACACCCATTCTGTGAAAAGCGCAAATTTGAAGGCAGGAAAACTATATTTCTGAGTTGGCTCTCCTGTTAAACAGCTATGTGACATGGGTCAAATCTTTTGGAGTGCTAGTAGCCTCATTTTCAGTAATTCGCCTTCCCCACCCACATACACACCATTAAGGGTGTTGGAAGAATGAAATAAGAATGAGAAGATGTTAAGAATTTTATTGCACAAAACTAGCCTTCAGCATGACCATAATTGGTTTTGATGCTGCTGTGTCGTCCTCTCTTTCTCTTTCTTACTATCTCCTATTGAGTAGAATAATAAACTCCAATGCCAGGTTACTCAGAAGACTATTGCAAGGAAGATTCTCAAGATCATTCTTCCACTGGAAAATCTCACCCTGCAGTTGCCTTGCCATTGATCCCTTGGTAGAAGGCCCAGTTCAAAAATCAAGCCACATTTTGTTGAGGCAAAATAATTCCAAACTTCTTTTTTGTTTGTTTGTTTCGTATTCCAAAGATCTGCCAGCTCCTGTAAGAGCCATGGCAAATATTATTTTGTGGGTCACTGTAGTTTTCCTTCACCACAAAATGCGGAGATTTGGAATAATTAGAGCCCAAGGGGCAAATGGCCCTGCTTCTGTCCTTTCTCTGACAGATTTTACTAACGTCTGCCAACTGTAGCTGTCTGGTTGTATAGGCTTGTGGGCAGGGGCAGGGCCTCTTAGCTCAGACAGACAGTAAATTAGTATAAGTTAAACTCTTTCTAGGAGCTAAGGCTGTTTTTATAAGGCAAAAGTAAGGAATTTTCTTTATATCCTGTAAAGGGTCGTTAATAAGTAGTTGACACTCTAAGAGTGAATTACTCAGAAATTGATGTTAGATCAACTTATATAGCAAAGTATAGAATCGAGTTAGTTACCCAAATCGCTGAAGCCAAAGAAATCGCATTATCTGTCTTCTGGGTATTTTAGGACACAACATGAGGGACAGCATAGCCTTCATGTTCTAGTGATTTGGGTTTTGGTTTTAAATTAAATGGTCCCTTTTTTATTATAGATTTGAAATGATTGACACTCTTTTTGATAGTGGCTATGAGGGAACGTTCTAGAATCAGTAAGACATCAATTTATATCTTAGTGCTGCTACTTGCAAGTTGTGTCACCTTGGGCAAGTCAATTAATCTCTTAAGCCTTAGATTCCTCATCTGCAAAATGGGTATAATCGTAATGTTTACATCAGAACATTATTAGTAAGAGCCAATGAGATTATGTATGTAAAAGCACTCACTCTTCTGCCTGGCACATAGCTAGGGCTTGATAAATGGTATCTATAATTCTAACATTATTATTATGGATGTAATTATTGTTAGCCTTTGTCATTTTCACTACATCCTGGGAATAATTTCATTCTGTTTTCTTAAACAGTTGTATTGAGGTATAACTTACCCACCATAAAATAGACTCATATTCATTATAGTATTGACTGTTGGAAAGAAAGGATGGTCCAACTCTCCAAGCCCCTCCCTAATGAAACACACAACTCTTCTGATTTCTGTCCTTCCACTGTCTCATGGCAGGCACTTTCCGAGCTCTGATTATATCCACTGTTGGTTTCAAGTTCTTTTTTCACCACTCACTAGCTTTGCGACTTCAAATAATTCATACAACCTCAGCAACTTCATTTCCCTCAAATGAAAACGAAGGCAAGAATTTACCCTACTTGATTCACAGGGTTGTTATGAGGCTCCATTGTAATAACATATGTGAAATTTCTTTGTAAATGGTCTGCTTAATTACTATAATTCACAAATATGAGTTTCAATAATATTCAAGTGTCATATTATGTGCTTCAGACATTAGATGCCTTGAGAGGTCCAGATTGTGGCTGGAATTATTTAGAGAATGCTTCGTGGAGGAAAGGGGGCATAAGTTGAACTTTAAAAATCAGATAGGACTTCAATGGGTGGAAAAGAGTGGGGGAGCGGGCAGTCTTGGTGGAAGTATTAAAAACAAGCAAAAACCACAGAGGCTGGAACAAGCAAATAAGCACACAAGTGATTTAAAATGTGGGAGGTGGCCAGGCACCGTGGCTCACACCTATAATCCCAGAACTTTGGGAGGCTGAGGCAGGCAGAGCAGTTGAGGTCAGTAGTTCAAGATACTTGGGGGGCTGATGCACAAGAATTGCTTGAACCCAGGAAGCAGAGGTCGCAATGAGCAGAGCTCGCACCATGAACTTCAGCCTGGGCAACAGAGTGAGACCCAGTCAATCAATCAATCAATGTGGGAGGGGATAAAGTTACCAGGACAGTTACAATAGATGGCTCCTCTTCTGAAGCAACCTGGGGGAAAAGATTAAATAGAGGTAGCGTGGACTCCTTCCTTTCAGGAAAGATATATCTTGTTCATCTAGGAATATTAGCTCCATCTAGGCAGGGACCTTGTCCATGTTCTCTCTGACCTCTCTCTGACACATATTACAATTCCTGGCATATAGTAGGTGCTCAGTAAATGCTCAACAAATAAAAGAATGACTGCATGGCTAGATGAATGGTAATGTCAGCTGCTGTCCTTATCTGGCTATTTTAATATTATTTAAAATTATTGGCCACTGGAGCAGGGACTGTCTTTTAATTCCCTCTATGTAGTATAGCCCCATCTGCTATTGGGATTTATGAAATTCTTTTCAATGATGCCAATACTCGGTGTGCTTTTTCTCCATCCTGTTCCAGAAGACTCCTTACCCCCAGGGAACAATAAGGTGACCAGCAAGTCTTGCGAGTACAACGGGACAACTTACCAACATGGAGAGCTGTTTGTGGCTGAAGGGCTCTTTCAGAATCGGCAACCCAATCAATGCACTCAGTGCAGCTGTTCGGTAAGACCCTATATCTTAATGTTCCTGCTAGGCCTTACCCAAATACAAGAGCTTCCTCTGTACTTGTACTTTCATTTGTGCCTGCACTGAACAGTATTTGAATAAAAAATGAGTTGCATTAAATCATAAGCCTCCTTGCCCATCCAAACTCTCTGATCTTCACCAACCCTGAACAACTCTGTTGAAGGGCTCAGGCCCAATCATATCCCAGTCTTAAAACTGTAGAACTGCCTAAGTAGGCAAAGGTGAGCTGTTTGTGTTGATCTGCACTCCTTTTCATAATAATTACACCACCAAAGCCTTCATCTGAAGGACTCACAATTATTTGAAGCTTTGGGAATGCTATGGATGGAAAAGTCATTTTGACCATCTAGGGCCACTCCAATTAACAACAAAATGAGTTGTCTGTTAGTTTCCATCTATGAAGTATTTTACTAACCAGTTAATTCCTAGTGCCCTGCAATGAGAAAACGCTCTATAAATGCTTGGTCATGAGGAGTGCTAGGACATTACTTATCAGAAGAACTGCATTTACTTTGCAAACAACATATACCAATTATATCTTACCTAACGTGAGTCCAGAGAATATAATAGATAGAACTAGAAGATGGAGTAAAATGGGTATTTAAACTGTAGCAGGAAGGAATGAAGTTAGATGTAAAAACAGTTTTTCTGCCTGTAAGTGGCATTAAGCACTGGATTGCCAAGGGAAGCTATAGAATATCTTCCCTGTAAGACTTTTAGTAAGAATATAGTATCTCAGTATTTTAGGAGAATTTCATTGTGGCCTTGCTTTCCTAATGTCCTTCCAGGAACCCTTCTGGCCCCAGAAGAATATGCTTCTAAGAACTAAGAACAAGGTTTAAGGAATAACATTTGGAAGACAGAAATTTAGGAAATCAGGATTATTACAAAGACAGATGTAACCAGCAAGTAAATTTTATCCTCTCCCTTGGCTTATGCTAGACTGCGCTGTGGCCATCAGATCATCTTGTATAGTTTCGTATTACCCCAGAGAGCTTGTTTTTTTGGTTTCAAGGGGAAATTCTAGTGAATATTACCAATGGAAGCTATGACATAAATTTTCATTCCTTTAAACCCCCAATCCAGCTGGGGGACCAAGGGATACCATGAACAGAGAAGAAAGAAACAAGACTATATTTGGTGGTTGAGAGGCTGATGGCATCCCTCACAGACTACTTTGTACCACCTTAGACCGTGATGCCTGACTAGGATCGCCAACTCTTCTGTGGCTTAGTCTCTGGCATGGAGAAATTGCAGTAGAAAAAAATAATGCATAATACAATGTAGGAAGTACTGAGAACTGATGGTGGGAGAGCTGGTGGGGAAGGACATGCCATGTTTTGAGCCCCTACCCTATCTCAGGTATTAAGTGAAGCCTTTACACTTATACCAGATGCTTCTGATCTTAATTCTGTTTCTCCTTGGCAGGAGGGAAACGTATATTGTGGTCTCAAAACTTGCCCCAAATTAACCTGTGCATTCCCAGTCTCTGTTCCAGATTCTTGCTGCCGGATGTGCAGAGGTAGGTGTCTTATATCCCAAGACCCCTGGGTGCTGCTATCCTGAGTAGTAGAATTTAGAAACGAGGAAAACACCTGTCCAGTGTCCTAGGGAAAAGTAATTTTTATGGTAGCCTTGGTTTTTAAAGGTGCTTTAATTAACAAAAGGAAAAATAATTAAAGCATTGATTTTAAAGGCCACAGTCTTAAAAAAGAAAAAAAAAACTGCACTGGATGGAGAGTGCAGTGCTTCAGGAGAGAATGGGAGAGAGTCATCAAATGTGAAAGTGAATATATTTATTTCTCCATCCTTAATCCCTTCTAGCTTGGCCCTTAAATTATTGTATCATAAAACGCAGACTATTTTCATTCATAGCCTTAAAAGGAAGAACGGACCTTGCAAAACATTGATGTGGCCATTTTGAAGATTGTGCAGAGCAAATTTATGTATATTTTTAAACCCCATAATAAGATGGTGACAAACTCAATAAAAGCAAAACAGAAAACGTTTTCTCAAATTATATTCAAAATTGAATTATCTTCTCACACCAGTCTTTTCTTCTTTAGCTTTCATTTTTTTTTTTTTTTTATTTAATGGCACCAGTTTTTTCTCTAGGTTCCTGGGATCAAATGTAATCCTCTTTAATTTCTCATTTGTTACCTCTTCTCAAATTACCAGATCTGTCAGCAGTTATCTGTATCTCTCCCTTTTGCCACTTTCCCACTGGCAATATCCTAATTTTGTCCTCTTTCCTTCCATCCAATCAACATATTTTTGACCATCTACTGTATGCTCAGCATTGTGCTAGAATTGGGGTATTTATATTGCTAAATACAGTAGACATATAGGGAGCTGCTAGATCATATGGCATCTTTATGTGAGTTACAAAAAGGATTCCCTTATGTGAGATTCTGTATTGCCATTTTTCAGAAAATCCCAGTGAATGCACCCTTGTACCTGTGGCATCTTTTTGTAGTACACAACCTACACAACCATATATATAGCATACATAGTAGCCAAGATATGTTCTTTGCTCTTACGGAACTCACCAGAAAAGACAAATAATAAGCAAATGTGGAAATACAGACAATGTGAGTACTATGCAGAAAATAAACAAAGGACTGAGATAAAAAATAAGAAGTTTATTTAGCTTGAGTTGTCAGGAAGGCCTCTTTGAGAAGGTGAAATTTAAGCTCAGACCTGAAAGATAAAAAGGAGTCATCCATGCAAAGAGCCCAAACAAAAGCATTCTAAGTAGAGAGAAAAGAAAGTTCAGAGGCCCTAGGCAGGAAAGAGCTTAGAGCATTCAAAGAGCCTAAGGACCAGTGTGGCTGAAATATAGTGATTGTGGTTGAAACTGGCACGGGATGAGGCTGGAGAAGTGACTAGGAGTTAGACCATGCAGGACTCTGAAGGCCATAGGAAGGATTTTGGATTTCCATTTTTAATGCATTGGGAAGCTATTGGAAGGTTGTAAGAAAAAGTAGGAAGTGATCCAATTGACATATTAAAAGATCTCACTGGCTACTATGTCCAGACTAGATTGGAGGGAGGCAATAATGTAACTGGAGAGACTAGCAAGATGGTTAGGGTAGTACTCTTTCCAGTGTGACAAAATGGGTGCTTGGACAGGGGCACAGTAGTGGTTCAGAGTGGAGCCTTTGGAGCCAAGCTACCTTGGTTCTAATCCCAGCCTTGCCACTTTGTAGTTGGATTACCTTACTCAACCTTTCTACCAATCTTTAAATTGAGGATAATGTTAGCTCCTACCTTCAAGATGGTTATGAGATTTCAGTGAGATAATACAAGAGAAGGACCTGGCGCAGTGTATTGATTATACTAAGGACTCAATAATTAACAGTGGACAAATCTGAAATACATTTAAAGCCTTGGTTCTCAACCATGGGTGCATATTTGAATTACCTTGGTAGATTTATACCAGATCAGGAGGAGGAGAATGAGGTGGTGATTCCAGTATGCAGCTAAGGTTGTGAACCACTGAGTTAGAGGAAAAAAGTTATAGGATTTGCTGGTGGGGGATGTGTAGGTGGCTCCTATACATTACTGCCATCTTAATCTTCCAAAAAGAGGTCCATCACCTTGTTACACCTCTGTTTCAAAATTTTTATGCTAACATGTATTTGGTCTTACTATATGCCAGTCCCATTTCTAAGCATTTTACATATATGAACTCACTTAATCTCATGATAACCCTATGTGATGAGTACTACTGTTCTCTGTTTTATGGATGTGGAAACTGAGACAGAGAGTTTAAGAATCTTATCCAAGGTCAGGTAGCTAGTGAATTGAGGAGCTAAGGTTTGAATCCTGACAGCCTGGCTCCATATTTCAGGCTTTTAACCACAGTGTTCTGCCACTGAAAGGGATGACTCCCTGTTGCCACTCAAATACATGTCAACCCCTGACTCTGACAGTGAAGGGCCTTTGATGATCTAGCCTCAAGTTACCTTTATAGGTCAATACTCTTCCTTTGTAGGTCAATATTCATGCACCTCATGGCCCACTGCATTGTTCCTATACTCTCTTACCTTTGTACCTTTGCTCTCTCCTCTTCCTCTCAATGTTTCTCACACTTTAGTGTGCTTCAGAATTGCCCAGAGAACTTGAAGTTCAGATGCCTGGATCACATCTGCAGAGATTCTGATTTAGTGGCCTTGGAGTGGGACCCAGGAATCTGTGTTTAAGCAGACCCCATCGTTCATTCTGGTGCAGAATGGTGGTCTGTGGACTGTCACTTTGAAAAACCATTCCTAAGACCATGTAGATAACTTGGGACAACCTGGAACTATGTATTTTTTTTAATATCTGAGTTTGCTGCACTTAAATTGAGCCTATTAAAATTCTGAAAGCTGATTGAACCAATAGAAAAGCAACCAATTTAAGTTTATGATTGGTTAAAGCATCAAAGTCCAACCATATGGCAAGTAGTTTGGGGTGAATGAGTGGCAGCCATTTCATGATAAGGAACTGGGAGAAAAAGAGACAAAAGGGATCCCTAAGTAACAACTGCACATGTACAGGTGGGATGGAGAAAACGTTACCTCTTTTTGGAAGTTCTTTTTCTCCATTCCTGCCTGTGGAAGTCCTGCTAGTCCTTCAAGAGCTAGCACAAATCCAGCTTCCTCAGATTCTATTGCAGTCTGTCCTCAGGTCACATTTTGATAAGTAGTAGTTGGAAGGCCTTTCTTTTCTGCCTTCCCACCTCCATCCCTAATTTCTCCACGCCCATAAATCCTGCTTATCCTTCAAAAGCCAGTGTAAATGCCACCTCTTCCATGAAACGTTTTTAAATCCTGCAAACTAGAAGTAAACCTGTCTCTACTCTAGGACTCTTCAGCACTTAACCTGTGCTTCTCCAAGAGCATTTATCACCTTGTCACCTTCTGGTTTTTTAAAATTATTTGTGCTCACGTATTATCATCCCTATCAAAATGCATAAACTCTCTAAGACAGAAACTCTTTTTCATTTATCTTTATTTCCCACACTATGCCAGGCAGAGTAGGTGCTCTTTAAATGAATGCACATTAGATTGGAGTGATTACTAGAAAATTAGTCATGATTTGAATTACGTGCTGCCAAAAAAAAAGAATATGGTTGTTGTGCGTTTTTTCCCCGAATGACTGATTAACTGTGGTAGATGGTGTTGAGTATACATTGATTCCTGGTCAATAGGAAATTACTTGGTCTCATTCCTGACCTCCAAGTTGTTTTTTTTTTTTTTTTGCCATCCCACTTTAGGACACTACAGTTAATATTGCTTTTTGGAAGGACTGACCTTGTTTGGACTACCAGTGTATGCTCATCCCTTTTTAAAAATTTTATTTTATTTTTTATTTTCATTTTTTTGAGACGGACTCTCACTGTGTCGCCCAGACTGGAGTGCACTGACGTGATCTCAGTGCACTGCAACCTCCACCTCCCATGTTAAAGCTATTCTCCAGCTTCCGCCTCCTGAGTAGCTGAGATTACAAGTGTGCGCCACCAAGCCCAACTAATTTTTATATTTTTAGTAGAGATGAGGTTTCACCATGTTGGTCAGGCTAGTCTCAAACTCCTGACCCCGTGATCCACCCACCTCGTTCTCCTAAAGTGCTAGGATTACAGGCATGAGTTACCGTGCCTAGCCACTCATCCCTTTAATATGCTATTTGTACCAACCCTCATAAGTCAATATGGATTTATTTACAGCCTAATTTGATTTATGCTTCGGTAAGGCCCTGGATCCTTCCATACATGTTTCTCTCAATGTGTGTGTATATGTCTGTACCACAGTGTAGCTATTACATTTCAGTCAAGAAAGATGGATATTTTGTTCCTCACCTCCTTTCTCATCTTCATCTTTGGCCCAACTTAATTTCAGTCTGGCTCAAAAGAAAGAAAGTCCATACTGAGCAGAGGTGTACATGTTGTTGCTAATATAACCAGCTGGTCACTATAATCCAGCTGTTAGACTGAGATTATTCCCTTTGGGGAAAAGGATACATGAACTCTAAACTGAAAAGCAATTAATAATAGAAATGAAAGGCAATAGTGAAAAGACATGTGACTGCAACCTAGAGGCAATACAATGTAGTGCAAAGGACAGAGGCTCTGAAGCCAGAAGGTCATAGATTTGACATTACAGGGCTACCACCTACTAGTGTTGTTATTAGACAGACTACTCAACCACTTAAAACCTTGGTTTCCTCGGGTGTAAAAATGGAGGTTATGCTTACTGTCTGTGAAATGGTTGTGCAGATTAACTGAGATGGCGTAGAGTGCTAACAGAGGGCCTAATACAGAGTTATTGGTTTATAAGTGATAATCATTATGTTTTATATAGTAATTACTATATTTATTACCCCTGAGTTAAGTAGAATTGCACCTTCTCCTCTATCTCTGATAATTTTGCCTTTTAAAAATGTAATCTCCATAGATAGAACTTTAGTTCTAGTCCTTCTTGTGGTAACAAATCCTAGAACCAGCTCTTTTCTCTACAGTTCTCTTGTTACAATTTAAATTTCTTTTTTATGTCTTCAGAAGCAACAGATAAAAGCTAGTTATCACTGGTCATGTGTTGTCCCTTTATATACTTGATAATTCATTAAGTTTTTTCTTTGCAATCTCTCATTCAGCCTAACTGCTCCATTTTCTTTCATCTTCCTTTATAAAGACCAAATCCTACACTTTTATAAAAATTGTTTTTCTTTCATTGCCTCCAGTTTTTTTTACATCTTTCAGCTGTATATAATGTGGTTGAAACTCCTTTGAAGTTCTAATTTTTGAAGCACCTAGTTATTTTTTCCCTTGGAAATGATGTTTTTACAATGGTGTATCTTATATAAGCATATTACTCATACAGCAGGGAACCCAGACACTTCTCCCCTATGCTGGCCACCCTAACTGCAGGCCAAATACTAAAGAAGAAATAACCTTTTGACTGTTATACTTGCAAACATTCATATAAAGGGCTCCATTGAAATAACTTCTCTGCACTGTCCCCAAACACTAATGTGTATCTTTCTTCCTGGGTTGGACAGCAATCCTAGACATGGATTGAATCGCAGCCCTAGCCTCCTCCGTTGACTAGACATGTCTTCGAGGCTAGGACGGTCAAGGAGAGTGCTGGCACAATGTGTGTCATTGCTGGCACTTCAGCAAACCTCATTAGGACTGGAAGCATAATGCAAACAGCCACTTGAACCTTAAGTGAAACTTTATCAGAAGAAAAAATCTCGTCAGAGATTATACTACTGCTACATTCTAGGAAGGCAGGCCTCAAACCCAAACCCACACCCAGCTTCCCTCCACCTTTGATCATTTCTACTCCCTGTCTCCTGCTCATCTTGCTATACAAGGGAAGGCTATGTACTTGGACTCTAGACAGGGGAGAGGTATTTGAGGTAGCTATTAACTGTATTGAAAGCCGAGTATGCATTTAGTAAATGGTGTCTATATGTAGCACTTACAATGTGCCAGTGTTCTAAGCACTTATGTGTGGAACAGCTCATTTGATCCTCACAAAAATAGTATCGACTATTTATATCACCATTCTACAGATGGGAAAGCTAAGGCAGAAAATTTAAGTGATTTATTTGTCCAAAGACAAATGGTAGTAAGTGGCAGAGCTAGAATTTTAACCTGGTCAATCTGACTCCAGAGTTTCAAGCTCTTAACCACTACACTACCTGTTGGGACCCATCCATAGGAGTAGGACAAGGATCTCTCCTAGTACAGGTGAGTAAAGGGGAAGAGGGGACATGCATGGCACATTGTTATACACAGATACTCCTAAGAGAGTATCTTACCACACTGCCCATATTTTCCCATCAAGGCCTTAACTTAGCCTTCTCTCACTCTAGGCTTAAAGAGTCTTTAGTGTAAATATCTACCTTCTTTCATTCAGCAAACATTGTCAAGCAATCACTAAGAGCCTGGCACTGCACCAGTGCTAGAGATATAATGGTGAACAAAAATGGACATGGAGCCTGCCCTTACAGAATTTTAGGGTGAAAGACGGACACCATGTCATGATATTAGTAATTATAAGATTGCAACTGTGCCACATGCCACAAAGGAAAGGTGTTACAAAAGCCAATAATTGAGAGCAGTAGACCTATTCAAGGAGGTAAAGGAAGACTCCTAAGACTGTCTCTCCAGCCTCAATTGACACGACGTCCCTCCTTGTTCTCTGCACTCCAGGGTGAGGAAAGATTGGCTCAAAAATTAGGGAGATAACTGGTGGCAGTCATAAATTCCTGAATCCCAAACTTCTTATCCCATGAATCCAGCCCTTCCCCAAGGCTGTAGGAGTCTATAATGTTCCTTCCACATTGTACATGATACCTAAAACCCTAATCTAGGAATTTTCTTTTACTTTTCTTTATTTTGACTGCTTCCTGTTTTTCAGAGGCAGGGTCTCACTCTGTCACCAAGGCTGGAGTGCACTGGCACAGTTATAGCTCTCTGCAGCCTCAGACTCTAAGCTATCCTTCTGCCTCAGCCTCCTGAGTAGCTGGGATTACAGGTGTGCACCACCATGTCCAGCTAATTTTTTTTTTTTTTTTTGAGACATGGTCTCGCTGTGTTGCCTAGGCTGCTCTCAAATTCCTGGGTCCAAATGATTCTCCCGCTTCAGCCTCCCAAAGTGCTGGGATTACAGACATGAGCCACTGTGCCCAGCCTAAGAATTTTCTTCTTGGAAACTACTTGATCATGCTAC
This sequence comes from Cacajao melanocephalus, assembly GCA_963573385.1. NCBI lineage: Eukaryota > Metazoa > Chordata > Mammalia > Primates > Pitheciidae > Cacajao > Cacajao melanocephalus. The sequence goes on from CAUYLG010002852.1 coordinate 56,917, forward strand.
CATTTCTTACCATATTATCTGATCTAAAATTTTCAGCTTGATTTTTTTTTTATTATTGTACTTTAGGTTCTGGGGTACATGTACAGATCATGCAGGATTGTTGCGTAGGTACATACATGGCAAGGTGGTTTGCTGCCTCCATCCCCCTCATCACCTACATCTGGCATTTCTCTCCATGTTATCTCTCCCCAACCTCCCTACCTCATGCTGTCCTTCCCCTAGCCCCGCCCCAACAGACCCCAGTGTGTGATGCTCCCCTCCCTGTGTCCATGTGTTCTCATTGTTCAACACCCGCCTATGAGTGAGAACATGCGGTGTTTGATTTTCTGTTCCTGTGTCAGTTTGCTGAGAATGATGGTTTCCAGATTCATCCATGTCCCTACAAAGGAAACGAACTCGTT